>DF237302.1:0-95499 GCA_000708835.1 Klebsormidium nitens
TGAGGTGATCCCAAGGCGTGCTGAGAAGCTTCGCATGGTTTCCGCACATGTGAAGTAGACAGGCAGCGTGTGAACCCTGTCCAACCGTCACACCTAGAACATTGATTAATACTTTGGGTTTGCACCTCTGTTTGTTCCTATGGCGACTCTGGCGAAGATCAACTCAAAAGCAACAACTCTTCACCGCAGTCTCGTTCAAGCGCGACTTGCTCTCCCATTCATGCCAGAGGAATGTCAACAATTTTCGCGCTGTCACAACTATCCCGATTGCACTTCCCCTTTTGCATTGAGCGCTTTGCGTTCAGAAAGGTCATCACTAGATAGATCTTCGCAGGCGAGGGCCATGGCCGAAAAGCGGCCCACAAAAAGGGGCGGTTGCTGTCGCACCCCGGTTTAAATTTTAATTCTGACCCTGTAGTTCGTAATAAAACGACAATCTGAGAGTCGACAACACAAGACACCTGTGGACGGGGTTGAAAAGATCATAGATAGGATCTACTCAGAATGCCAGCGGTCAGGTGTCGTCTCACCTGCAGAACAAGTGGCCGCACGGGATAACGACCCCATACTTCTTGCGCTCCATGCAGATGGTACACGTGTTCGCCTCGTCGCCCTCCTTCGGCGCCTCGTCGTCCGCGGCCACCAGGTCGATGTGTACGGACGGCGCTGGTGCAAGCGGCGCGGGCGCTGCAACGTAGGGAATAGGCGGAACGGAAGCTGCTCAGATTCTACTTCTGAGGTCAGATCACGTGTTCTTTTTTCAATGAAAAGAACAAAAGAGCCACTCGAAAAGTACTTCGGATGTTTATCAAACTAGATTCCCGTTGTCTGCCGCCACCAAGCCGATGTGCACGAACGGAGCAACTGCGGGCCGCACAACCGCTGCGAAGGCAAAAAATTGTTCTCGAAGAGCCGGAATCCGTGGTTTTCTTTTGTCGTATATAGCTTGGCGTATGGATATTCGTGTGCACGGCCGATTTCGCTACAGCGGGCGCGAGCGTGCACACGAATTTGCAGACAGTGGTGTTCTTGTTACGAAGAATGGTTCAAAGTGGAAGACATCGCCGCTTAGATAGCCTTTGCTCTCGTTTGGCAGCCCTTCTCCTCAGACATTTTGATGGCGGGTGTGCCGGCAGGCAGAGCAGCTCCAACAGTGAGGGCATCAATTGCCGCCAAACCGAATAAAGAACGGGGTTTGCATGGATTAGCCCTCAGGTGACCCATGCAATTTTAGCTTCTCTCAGTGAAATCTCTATGCGAGTAGGTTAAGTATAGCTGGCGGTGCAAGGAGAAAAGCGTTTGGAACTCTAAGCATTACAGCGGCTTGCCGCAGAGCAGCTCAGGAACGGGTCGAGCAGAGTGCAAGGCTAACATTGCAAAGCGAGTGAACGCAACACACGGAACCTGAACCCATATCAGATCGGCGAAAACGACCGAGTCAAAATCTGCTGTTTGTCCTCCGGACAAGGATTCCACCCCATCATACAAGCACCCCGACCATGTCTGGAGTACGACATCCACACCCGCATGACGTCACCTCACCGTTGCCCGCTGGCGGCCCCGGCCACTCTCCCCCCCCTTCCACGTCATCATCCGTCCCGTCGTCCGAACCCCCACTCGCGCTCCAATCCGCCGACGAGCTTCCGCCGCCGTTCTCATCGCTGTACGAACCTTCGTCCGTGCCCAGGTCTTCCGTTCCGGTGTCCGGATGGTCCGTTCCGACGGTGTCCGAATCGGACGGGTACGGAACAGCGGCGGTGTCCGAGTCGGTCGGGTGTGGAGCGGTGTCCGAATCGGACGGGTGAGGAGCGGTGTCTGAATCGGACGGGTACGGGGCTGCGGAGGTGTCCGAGTCGGACGGGTGAGGAGCAGTGTCCGAATCGGACGGGCCAAGCTGCGTGTCGCTGTCGCTGCCGCCCGTGTCCGAGATCGACGCGGAGTTGGAGCCGTCTACCGGGTGGCCCTGCAAAGAGGCATTTTTGGATATCGGGAGTCCCAACAAACCCTCTAGATATTCTGAATAGATTACATATTTCTCCGTGCTGTAAAGTTACCCCGTGAAGAGAAAGGTATGCTTCGGACGAGAGCCCCAGTAAACGTTTTCCTCTCTAAAGCTCTCAATCAAAGCGTTTCGTTCCCTCTTTGAGCGTGGCTTACGAAGATTTGGTCAAAAAAACACCGGGAGTCGTAACTGTTTGTCTACAGGGTGCTGATGATGTCAGCAGGGTGCCGCTCTAGTTTCTGATCAAACCACCGAGGCAGGAAGCGGATCAAATACCTCCGTGAGACCGAAGAAAACATTGATTACGAACTCCGGGATATTGAAGGCAACGTTACGGAGACTCACGTGCTGGCTCGCAGAGATTTACGACCTCTGAAGCGGATCATTCATCATGAAATTCAGCAAACGAGAAGCTTTAAGGGCCGCAGGCCGGGAAGCTTATCGGTGCCCTCACCTCTTCTTCGCTGCTTCCGGTGTCGCTTTCATGCACAGATGCTGTTTCGCTGTCCGAGGACCCGTCCGCAACCGGCGGCTGGGTGTCCGAGTCGGACGTTCCAGTGTCCGTTCCGCCTATGAGCACACGCGGCACAGCATCTCACTGAATACGGAACGCAATCGGACCCAGTCTCAAGGTCGGGGGCCGGATCTAAGATTCAAAGGATTCCGGGAAGTCGGCAGCGGACTTTGCGAGTATGGCCAACGTCACGAACGGAATAGCGAAGCAGTCGGGCGGAGTCGAGAGCCCCACTGAACACCGTTGGGTACAAACTAGCTCGAGCGACATACCACCGTCACTGCTTGGGTCACCTGCTTCGGCTTTCTCACTTCCCAAGCTCGGGGCAGGCCCTTCTGGTAGTGGTTCTGACACTTATCTGTATTAGCATTCCAATAGGGTTGAATGAGCCACGTGGCTCACTCTCAGTGGCTTGGGCAATTTCAGTTCCAGAGCTGGCCTGCGCTGTGTCTTCCTCAGACGACGACCCCTCCTCGGTACCCGTGTCCGCATCCTCTGCAACAGTGTCGTCCGAACCTAGGAGCAAATAGCAACAAAACGAGGATGAGGATTTCATTGCCCTTGCGCCCCAAGAATTTGGGCAGGCTCGTATCCGAAGGTGCAATAACACCGCCGTAGTGGTCGGACCAGCCGAAGAGATCCGGCGGACGCTGCACGTGCAACGCAATTCCGATCCTCAAAGATTCCATGAAGTCAACCAGAACGCCAAGAAAACGAGTAATGCGGGAAGGATTGCAGGCTTACTCGATGTTTCCAGATCTGAAATTTTGTGACCGTTGGTTTGTTTAGCCTCAATCCGCAAGGGTGCTAGCCCACGAACCGAAACAAAAAAAAGAGGAGAAGTTGAAAGGAATTTATCCACGCCCAGATCTGTCCTAGCACCATTCCTGTCGCAGAGAGTCGCAACAAATGTAAGGCTTTGAAAAGCACCTACAAGAATCAAAATTGACCATCATCTCACCTGTGTCTTCAGAGTCGCCCCCGCCCCCGGCCCCATTGCCCCCGGGCCACTGCCCGCCGCCTTCGCTCCCCTCGCTCGTCCCCGTGTCGTCAGACCCGGTGTCACCCGGCGGCGCTCCTCCGCTCGAAGATGACGCCACGCTGGGCGACCGGCCCCGTTTCCGCCCCTCCTTCTCGCCGTACACTTGCCGTCCGCTTTCTTCCGGGACGCCGTCCAGGAACGGACGTCCGCAAGGTTCGCTTTGTCGACCTTCGCTCCCTTCGACGGATGGTGGGCACACAGGTTCGGACGGAGCGATGCAATGTGGTGGCGGTTCTGATCGGTTTTGGGACATGTACTCCATTGGAACAACTGCGGTCCGAAAGTTGGAATCTCGGACGTCCGAAGCAATTTGACCGCACTCTGCATCGACCACTGCTGAAGCAGTGTGGGGCACTGAACGGGTGCTGTGTCCGTTAGTGTCTCGAGGACTACGCGACTCCACACATTCCGACTCCGATGGACAGCAAACTGATCTGGGCTCCGATTGGCCGCTGGGGCTTCGCTGCCCGGCCTTGCAAGCGCCAGCTCTGACGGCCTCCCTCGCTTCCGCCATCGGTCAGTGCACGCTGAGGACTCCCGTCGCTCTAGTCGCAATCGCCCCAGGCACGCTTTCACCTGTCTCCCGTTCCGTTCCTGCGCTAGAGCACTCCGACAACCCTGCCGTCGCCAATCTCTCCTCGTGGACCCCTCGCAGATTTTTTTTCCCTTCTCTCCCACCCCCACTGATCCCCTTTTCCGTTCCGTCCCCCTGAAACTGCCCCCTGCCAGCCCCCCCATGCCGCTCACTTACGCACCGCCCCTCCTCAGGCCCCTCAAACTGATGGAAGCTGCCTTTCCCCTCAACACGCCCATTGGCGACCCCCCGAAAGCGCTCCAATGCCCGCCGCGCCTCGTCGATCGCATACAGCACCCTCCGCACCATCGGGGCGCAACTCCCGGTCGCGTAACTCTCCTTGATCGCCCGCACGTAGCGCGCCCGGTTGGCACCCCCCCGAGTCAAAAGCACCGTAAACGGGAGGCCCTCTCGAGCGAGAACGAAGTTCATGAGCAGCCGGCACATGCGCCCGTTCCCGTCCTGGAAAGGATGGATCTCGTGCACGAAGACGAGGAGGATGTGCGCGGCTTTCGTCCAGGGGGGGAGCGAGGCGTGCGCCAGCACGCGGTTGCTCTCGGTGACCCAGCGCCGCATCCGCCAGGGCACCTAGAGAAGGACTGGAGCGTTAGTCCTTCGATTCGCCAGAAGGATTGCTGGTGAGCTTGAAAGGTAGGCATGCGACCAAAGGCTGGCGAAAACGTGGTGATTGAAAGCCAGTGCAAGACAAATGTCATAGAAGATCTTCGTTGTGGACCGATCATTCATATGCGCTTAATTGGTATTGAGACCCCTCGGTTGGTCTCTGCACGAGTCTCCGCCCTCGCTCGTAGCACAGGTGATGCTGGATTTGCAACTCATACACTACATGAACGGAAGCTTATTGCTGGTCATGCTTTGTCCAGACTATCCAGACTCTTCTCAGCATCTCCCGGGGCCCAGTCGACATCGTACCTGGTGACATCGTACCTGACTGGGTGACCAATCGTACCTGGTGATATATCGAAAATTTCCGGTTCGACAGTCCTGTGCCAATCTTTTCAATCTTCGGTTCTAGTACGTACATACGTATAGGTAATATCCAACGAGTGCGAGAGAATATCGAAGTTTCGCGTCGAACGAGAGCGGATATTCCACGAGGGCCTCCGAGGCCCGAGTGGAATATGAAGCTCGAGTTTGACGCGAAATCTTCGATATGCTCGAGCACGAGTGAGGGTAACCAACTTATCGCACGACCGGACTCTGATGCATCGTCGAACCTGGTAAGGGTCTCGCGTTTATCTAACGGCTGGAGCGTTGAATAAACATATATATATTCTCACCGCTGGGGTCGCCAAAGGAGTTCGACGCCGAAACTTTACCAATACTCAACGCCGAAATGGCTGAGCGCCAAAACCGGTCGTGGGATAACTTATAAGACACTGGACATTGTAGTGGAATGTTCGATAAGGTGCAACACTCCGGGCTCCCCAATTTTCCGGCCGTACTCCGCGCTTTTCGGCATATATAAGGCAAGTCGGTCGGTATTGACGTGCTTCGACCGGTGATGACGTGCTTCGTCGAGCTTTCAAAAGGGGTTATGTTTCGGGTTTGTTTGATGGCTGTGATTCGAGCTTCTGTCTCTGGGTTGACGCAAAGAAAACCCAGAAAGTTCAGGGAGATATGCATGAGACCGGGTTCTTTTCGGGTCCCGGTACGGTTGAAAAGTATGTACCGCACGGTACTAGGTATCATCAATGGCAAGCCACGGTCCCCCGCAGGGGGACTGATCGGTTCACCGCTTGTTTTGATACACTCTGCAAAATTCGCCAATGCCAAGGAGCGGAAGAGTCCTGGCATCCTTTTTAAAGTGGGCGTGCCCCTAAAATACCCCCCTTTGCTCGATTTTCCACGGAAAACATTGTGCCCGGGGGACGTCGACCTAGCGTAGTGGTAGTGCGAAGTGTCCAAGGCCTCAAAACGGAGGCTCGAATCCGTCAAAAATTTCTACTTTTTGGGTGTTCCGCAGAGCGGCGCATGCAGTATCACAGTGAATTTACTCGAGCCGATCACCTCGGAGTCTGAAGAGTCGAACTCGGACCTTTCAAATCAATTCGGGGTACGCCCCGGCGACTCCGGCGCTTTGCGGCGCAGGTCTCTAGATTTTCACAGTGACTTGTGATCTCCCCGTGTCCTCTGGACTCGAAGTGGACAGAGTTGCGAATCACCGTACGCCGGTGTCATTCAGTTTCAACCGAGCACCGACTTTCGAGTGACAAGCAGTATGTAGAATGAACCGTCGATGAACCGTGAAGTTGTGCGATCGACGGCGAGATTGGTGACGGATTGTGACCGCCGGCTGCCGGTATGTGCTTAGCGTCCGGCGTCACGGGTTACAGAACGCCCACTTTAACAGATGGTGGCGTTCGACAGGCTTCTTAAGATTTCAACTCTCTCAATAAAACAGAACATGACAAGATTTGAGTGAAGGACTGGTGACGGAGCTCCAGGAACAAAAATGGAGCTTACATCAGAGGTGGTGTCAAGCATGGCCATCGGTGCTGTCTTCAAGGATTTCGTGAGTTGTTCGCAGAGGCTTCTTTTTATTTTCTTGTTTACCTGGCTCTAAATGGTAGGCTGGGGGCAAATACCTTGCTCCACACGAGCAGAGAGTAAGCAAAAGGGTAATCCAATCCTGGTATTCCCATTCACCTTCTCAAAGCCCCTTCCGAAACAAAGGGATTGCGAATGTATCTTTTCCAGCCTTGTTCAGTTCTGGCTTGGCTGCCAGCTAAACTTCTTAGGCTGCCACAGACTCAGGGGCATCACAGAGTTAAGTGTCATATCTCACTTTTGTGCAATGCAGGACGGGAAGAAGATCAACTCCCTTGACTTCCACAGGACCGAGGACCGCCTCGTGACAGCCAGCGACGATGAGGCTATCCGGCTGTACGACACGGCAAACGCAAAGTAAGCAGCCTGATTTGTGTAATTGTGGTTCGATAGACTGGGTTGAACAATACTTATGCCCAAGCTCTGGAGAAGAGCCTTCACAAATGGGGGTAAGGGGTATTAAGTCTCCTCATGGCGGAAACATACTGCAGGTCCCAAGCTTAACAACCAGGGTGCAGTAGCTGAGAGGGTGATATTCTGAGCGTAGTGGATCAATACTGAGAGTGTGCAAAGATGATACTGGGTATCTTGACAAATCCCTCATCATAGCAACGTGCAGTTAGGCTAGGGCAGCACTGCAAAGGTGAAAATTCTTGAGCATCTGCCACTCCTTGATATAGGTGGTGTGCTTAGATCAGTAGTGAGACTATGATGATCACCCTGGTCGACGTCGTTAGAGTGAAGTCCTACTGATTGCTAGAGTCCGATTGCCGCTTGCAGGTGGTTAAAGACTATACACAGCAAGAAATACGGAGTGGACAAGATTGTATTCACACACCACAGGGACTCCGTCCTGTATTCTTCAAAGAATGGATGGGATGGTGAGTAGATCATGCTGAGGGTGAAGTTGCTCGTCAAATGTGTACGAAAAAATCTTGGCAGACTGCGAGCAGTATCTGAATCCACGCATGTAGAGAAGCCTGGTGTTATACCCTGCTAGTCAAGATCCTCTTGTCAGCTTCTCTGCACTGTTCTTGTCCTTGCTTGACTTAGGCAGGAGCGATTGTAACTATCCTTCGAACCTCCCTCTGCAGAGTCACTGCGGTACCTCTCCCTCCACAACAACTCATATCTGCGTTACTTCAAGGGTCATCGAGACAGGTACGCCCCCGTACCTCAGACAGACATTTCAGAGGAACGTTACTGCGTATTGGCCACAATTGCTTGGCTCCTTTTGTTGAGTTACAACCTTTTAATAAGAGATTTTGCAGATAAGTTCTTCCTCAATCTCATTGTTGCTTCTACTCTGGTTCAAAGAGGGCACCCTCTTCTACCAGACCAGTTCTCAACGGAGGACTCACCACCTTTTGTCTCAAATGTGCACACTCTTTTCGAACCCGGTTCCCTCTTGTTGTGCAGAGTGGTGTCCCTCTGCATGTCCCCCAAGAACGACATGTTCATGTCTGGCTCGCTCGATCACACGGTGCGGTTATGGGACCTCCGGAGCAACGCGTGCCAGGTAAAGCCTCTAGGCTTACTGATATGCACCGGGTCGAGCTTAGGTTCCTTGAACTGCCGAGCTTATGAAATCCTTTCTGTGGATCCGGAACATTGAAATCACCGTCAGAAAAGTCGATAAGATGTTGAAACAGAGGCAACGTCATCCTTTTCCCCTTTGGCCTGCTTCAGGGCAAGGCACAGTGTCTTAGGCAAATCGCAGCGAGGGCAAAGCTTGGCAATCCTATGAGAATGGCTGATGTCTTTTCAGCTTTTAGATTCGTAAAGCGAGGATTAGGAGCGTGTGCCATTGACAGCGCTTTCTGTCTGAGCTGTCGCTCGGCCCCACCTTATCTGGGTTGTTTATACGTCACCCGCAAAAGCTACTTCAAACGAAAGCATTCACGCAAAGCTCAGTTCAGCTCGGCCTGAGTGCTTTCTATGCACCGCTATTCATCGACTCTTCATGTGGTTTCAACGAATAATTGCTTGCTCATTAAGCTGACTGGAGTAGGCGCGTAGGCACGTGACGATTTTCTGACCGAGGCAAAGCATGGTGGACATGTCAAAAAACAAGAGGAAAAAACCTTCCCTGATTCCGCTTGCTTTCCTTAAGCGGGCTGAAAGAGTCAGTCAATCGAACTTAAAACCTAAACTAAGACTACATTTAGAGAGGAGACCATTTTCAACAATTCGATTTCAGCTCAAGTTCTGTATTTCCCGTGCAGGGGTTGATGCGCGTCCGTGGCCGGCCTGCGGTGGCCTATGACGAGCAGGGGCTTGTTTTCGCGGTGTCAATGGAGGGGGGCGCGATCAAGCTATTTGACGTGCGGTCGTATGATAAGGTAAGGTTAACACCAGGCTCCTTCGGTCTCCGCTCGATTTGGGTGGATACTTAAGAGGGTTTAACTTGGCCTCAGGGAAAAGTCGAGATGATCAGCCGTTCTTGCTGCAGCTAAGCCCGTTGTTGACCCCTTCTTGCTTGAAGTGGCTTCCCTGTATCCCGGTCCTCTCCATAACTCTGCGGAAAGCTGGGAGTCGGCCTGCAGGCGTTGCATTACTCTGTCTGCCTCTCTTGCTTTGCGCGGCCCTGACTGGTTGCGCATTCATATCTCCGAGTCTCTCTTTCAGCTCTGTCTGTCTATTTAATAGGGAACCACTCCAACCAAGGCCACTCGACATGTTCGACGACACGCAAATTAGAGGGTCAGCTCAAGCGGTGACAGATGTCGCAGCTAGCACTTATGAGAGGGCAGATTCAACTTGACACGCACCGTTGCCTTTGCGCAGGGCCCTTTTGACACTTTCTTGGTGGGTGGTGACACGGCGGAGGTGACGAGCATGAAGTTCAGCAACGACGGCAAGCACATGCTGCTCAGCACCGCCAACAGCTGGCTCTACGTCCTGGACGCTTTTGAGGGTCACAAGGTAGGGGTTCTAGGATTTGGGTGCTACAGGGCCACAAGGCCGTGAGGCTCTGTGGATTTGAAAGTCTCTTCCCGGTAAACCAATCACTACACCTGGCCACGATCTCGCAACCCTCCACTTTAGCTTGTAGGAAAGGTCTCCTGACTCTGCTTTTGAATCGAAGCTCAGCGTCCCAATCGAAACCTGCCCTCCCAAGGCCCAAAATGTTTCTCAGCATGAACCACTCGCTATTAGACCAGCCAAGGAGGCGGACACACAGGACTCCTTGTTGTGATAGCAGCGCCACCCAGCAGAGGTCTTCCGAAGCACTTTGCAGTCGTTGAAGGGTCCGTTATCCTGTTCTTCGCAGCTACATACGTTCGAACTGCAGCCGGTGGAGGGGGGCGGGACGCTCGAGGCCTCGTTCAGTCCGAACGGGCAGTTCATCGTGTCCGGTAAGTCGAGTAGCCCAACCAGCGCCGATTGCAGGAATTTTTGCTTGGATGCCCCTTCTTGGCTTTGAGTGTCGCCTTTTGACCAGTTCACCAACTGGCGCTACCGCATGCCCCCCAGAAAGACTGGGCCGATGGACCCTTGTGTCGCCATCCTGCTTGAAGAACTGCCGTTGCTTCTGCTATTTTACTCTACGTTGCCTTCGAGATTGAAAGCGGGATCTGTACCGGCTCAGCGGAGTGTGCACCATTTCGTTAGGTTCTTGAGGCAGTGGACTCACTTGCTGATATTTTGCGCAGGCTCTGGGGACGGGACGATCCGCGTCTGGTCGGTCGAGAGTGGAACAGAGGTGAGCGCTCTCTTTAATGAAGGACAGCGTGATGCAAGTGCACATAATTAAGCTCACCCTACCCAGGATATAGCGTGCTGCTCTCAGGTCGGGCAAAAGCTACAATATATGAATGCACCGGCCATCGGCGATGACTCATTCTGTTTAAGGGGCCGGCCAGGGTCACGAGGGAACGTTCGACTCCCTTGCATATAGTCAAGCTTCAAAAAAGTTTGACTCCGAGACCTATCATCTATGTGCAGGTCGCTTGTTGGGTAGGCCATGCGGGCGTGCCAGCGAAAGTGAAGTGGGCTCCCAGGCGGATGTTGGTAGCTAGCGCGTCTGAAGTTCTTGCTTTCTGGATACCCGACCTCAACAGGATAGCCGGCTTTGGAACTTGATATGTATCCGCGCCCTTTTACCGTTGTTGTGCCTTGAAAATTCTACTAATACAGACCGTTATCATGACCTGGTTGATGTTTGCGTCGTTTCGTGTGGCACATGACGGCAGACAATGACACGGCAGAGAAAACCCACGTCCAGTACGGGCCGGCCCGCCACTGTTGTGCCCGGTTGCAGGACATATATATGCAGTGTTCGATGTAGATGCAGTTTCGTGTGCGACAACCAGGATTGGCCGGCAAGAGTTCCCAGCCGCGGCGCGTGACCGAACTAAATCCCGCTTGTATATAACTCTGGGTGCACTCAGTGTGCTAGAATCAAGCTATTCGTATCGGTCATGTACAAATTCCACGACACGATCGCAATGATCAGTGCAAATAGCGCGGCACAACGTTATTGGAGCCGCAGCATAGCGTCGTTTGCATAGCAGATTCGCCGGCCCGGCCGTGCATCAGTGCGTATGCATGTGCGGGGCTGGCGCGCTCACTGCATCATACCCGCACGTACTATCGCCTGCTGACAGCTCTCCGAAATCTGCTCTCCGGACTTCTATCTAAATTGTGAAAGTCGATGATTGATACTCACTCCTCCGAAATTGCTGCTTAGCTCTTTTTCTCGACCTAGTAATGTCGGTGAGAGTTCAGTCACTTTCCTTGGGTCAGCCGCCGGCCGGGAAATCTCCATATAATCGATTGGCTAGCTGTCACTGTCTTTTAAATTGACGCGAGTAGCCCACAGAATTTCATCATCGTTGCCCTGTTGCCTTGACAAAGCACTGATATACATTGATTGTAGGAGGGCCTTTTGCATTCACGACCCATGTCTACACGACCTAAACCCGTAGACTCTTTTGAGGCGTACTTCCGAACCGCGAAGTTGTTTTACCGACGTACAGAATCGAAGAATCTTCTGCACATTCGTGGCACGGATCATGGCTTGCCCGCCACTAGCTTCAAACGACGCTTGGCTCGGTATACTCAACTGCCCAGTCCGACGCATCCGCTCTCTGCAGACCTCTCCTCTCCCACTTCACTATCGTTTCCCCGTTGCGGCGGCTGACCACCAGCTGTTTGAGTTGCGGACATTCTGCAAAAATGCTTTTAACCTCGGAAACGAACCGCACCAGAATCCTGCCCGGAAGCGGATCGATGATGATCGTCGTCGCCTCCCCTGCTTTTGTGCGATCCTGGAGTTTCGAAAGCAGCGCAGCCGCGAGCGGACAGTCCGAAGCCGCAAGCCATTCGTCCGCAAAATCAAAGTCCACTCGCTCCGCAGCGAAAGAACAGCCCCAAAACACTTCGAGGACTTCAAAATTTGTGGGCAACTGACAAAAAGGAAGCACGCCCAGCAAAACAGTGCTTTTCTCGGGTTCAGGTCTGCACCAGGCAGCCGCCTTCAGAAGCCGAACACCTGGCAGCCACGCCACTTGGCAAGGTTTACGCGAGCTTCTGCGCAGCCTTTTAGCTTGGGAGCGAAGTTTCAGTTCCGTAATATCCAGCTCTGCCAACTGGTCGTCCTGCGAGAAGCCGACACGTGGACCCTCCCCTCCGAGTTTCAACGCTTCGAGGCTAGGAAGGCGGCGGATCAAGCCCAAGAGGTTTGTTGCGGAATAATCAAAATCTTGTAGAGTGAGCTCCTTCAAGCTTGTGAGGAAGTGGAGCATATACTGGCCACAAGAGCCATCCCAGCGAATCAACTCACAGGCTCCTGTGGTGGATCCTAGGATGGGTATTTTGGAAGTTATTTCATACCAACAATCTTGCACTTAACCCACGGGAATCTGAAAAGAGGGTTTAGTATTGAGCATAGGCTCTCCATGGTCCGCGGTTCGAACAAAACCAGCTCAGAAAGGCGGGACCGTTTTTGGATCTCTTCCGAAAGCCTCTCCATATTTGTGCGCAACGCTTGGCCATGGGGCATGATGGCGCGCCTTGAAACAGTCTTTGCAACGATGGCGTTCCCGTCTGCCCCGCTCCTGTTCGTCTGCATGCTCCTCTTGATGGCGACGGAGGCAAAGGTGAGGAAATGATGGTACTTCCTTGATGCAGAAAACCTCCGACCAGTCCTCGTTGCTAAGCGACTCATCATCGTCGAGCAGCTTTTATGTCACCCCACATCGAGTTGCAGGCTTGCTGATTCCGTCAAACATCGAAATTGGAATAGGTTTTGAATGTGCGGGGATGTTATTTTTCTCCCACGTCCAGGTGTCCGCCTCCGCGCCTGGTCAGGATTTCCGCTCGAGCGAGCGGAACATCGGCGGCGGAAGCGGCAGAGGTGCGCATCGCCAGTTGCTGCAAATCGGTAAGCTTACTTAAGTCAACGCTGTGCTTTTCAAACTCAAAAGGAGCCTTCGCCGCCCTGTTCTTACACCAGTTGAGCCCTTTAAAAACGCAAGGAACCGGCTAAAGAGCCGTAAAAGTGTGAAGGTTTCAAGCGGTGATCGGCTCGGAGTTTTCTCAGATTTTGAGAGTGTAGCTGATTCTCCATTTGCTGGTGCCTCCATAGATTTTTTCCCAATGTATCTGATTTCTTTGACGCGAGTTTGATGCTCGCAAGCACGTATGCAGGCCGAATGGTCACGCGTCGTTTCTGCCCAGCCGGCCGGTTTTTCTAACCATCTGGCTGACCTTGACCCACTCCAGTTCACCAGAACGAATCGGGTGATATCAGGCCCCGTATCTTTGAGCTTGATAAAGTGATTGTCCGTGTCCTTGTACTCCAAAGAACGAGAGATCGACTTGCTGTAGCGCCTGATAATGAGCACGAGCATCTATCAGTTGCAGCTCCTCGCTCCAACACGTTCCTTATATCCGATGACTTGCAGGTGCGGTTACGCCCATATGCCCTCCCAAAGACACGAAGAACAACTCGGTAGCGCTACTGGCGTGTTTCTACTTAGTCCGGCTGAATGCCACATACTTTAGCAATTCGTACGCCTCTTGTACCTACAATGAAACCGGTGCCCGAGTGCCGAAGGATTCGCAAGTGGACGATGCAAAGCTTCTCCCATGTCCAGGTGAGCCGTACAATGTACCGTAGACACTTCCACCCACGTTGCAACTGATTTCACCCTTGGAAGACAGAATACTGACCTCAAGAAATGAGTTCAGGCTTGCTAGGCCGTGTGCCCTCCCAAAGCTTAATTAACGCTCCTCGTCCTTTGGGTGCACCGGACAATGATCAGGAAATGAGAAATGGTTAGGAAATGGTTAGAACGGTTGGGTCAACGAGTTGACCGTATTTTGGTACCTCCTCACTGCAGGAAGCACACCCGTCCCCTATTCGTGCCCTGGCGTGGAATCGGTTGGGTTTCGCCCCGCCACGACATTCCTCAGATTTCATTGCCTCTACAATACTCCAGCCGGGCTCCCTCGGGTGAGGACCGATGTAGCGAGAACAGTTTCATCCTGTGAACAGTAACAGAGACGGGTAGGGTTAGTTAGGGGGTTCGGGTGCGGAGCGGGTAATCTTCTTGGTTAGGCTTTTAGTGAACCTCGAAATGCTTATTGTTCACTGGGCTTAGTGTTCACTAAGTCGAGAATTACCTCCCTCAGGGTCAGGCCGTCCTGAGCGTAATCGCTCCAGGAAGCTGCATCTACGAGCCAACTGGCGCAGTCATCAAGTTCATCGCCAATCTCAACTGTACTGGTGGGTCTTGCATCTTCTTCGCTGAAAAACGTTAGGACATCCTGCCTTCATCGCCGTTTCCTCTCAAATCCCCTCAGTCCGATGATAATATCTGAGTCTTAGAGCCGACAGGAAAGTTCACCTGCTGATGGTTCCTCCAAGTCCAGCACTGCTAACGAGTTAGGTATTTCACATTTGGCCCGATTTGTGGAGAGTTTCGACGAAGGAGTCCACCAGATTAGGATGAAAGGGCACGGACGAAACAGTGAGCCGCTCATTGGGGTCTTCAAGTGATAGAATTATCAGCCGACCAGATAAACAAAACGCATACCGTTCGAAGGGGACAATTTTGCCACAGCTGCATCAGTAAAGCAAATCGTTGCATGAACAGCCCTTAAGAGAGCTCTTCGTCTTTACGGCCACTGAAGCGGTGCTCGTTTGAGGCCGATTATTTGCAGGGAACTGGGACCTTTGTAAGCAGGTCGAAAAGACCCCCTACGCAAAGAAGCAAAAGAAGGTTGTTAACATCGACCTGAAATCCACTTCATCGTTTCGTATTTCCCAATCAAGTACCGCTGTCGTGCTCATGATCACCTTATCGAACTCGTGCAGAAACCGCTATTCCTTCCTTGGCCATGCCAACCAACGGTAGGTTTCCATTCCTTTTCTGACCTGCACCTAGCCCAGTCCCCATGTACGGTAACCTTAGTGAGCCATATCGAAAACAGCACATCGTAGATAAAATCAGTTCTGGGTTGCCTCTAGTACAAGCCGAGGGTTTTAGTTTCAACCCGATTGAACATATCGCTTATCCGAACAAGTATAATCTGGATACGGAAAGTTGCTTGCCCAATCCGGCCGATCATCTGAGCAAGATATTGCAATGACTGTAGAACCTTGTTCTCGTCCCTGTTAGCTCCGTTACGCATAAGATTTGCCTGCTAACCAGGCTGATTATCGGACTTAAGTATAGGGCTATCAAAGAATCAATTGGACGTAAAGATTGTTCCAGAGATGGCTATGTACCGCCCAAGTCGGGTTATTGAAAATCCAACTACTCTCTAACCAGCCCATGACCAGCCCAGAACCAGCCATGGGTACTGAGGCCAATTGGGCCGAGAATGATTTTATCGGCTTGGCGGGAGATCTTGGTCGTACATCACAAACGTCGACCCTTTTTAACGGTTCTACAACCAGCTTCACCTGTATTTCAACGGACGACAACCTCCGGCCTTTCCAGACTTCCTGGAAACCCACAGCCAGTAACGGCCATGTTTGGTGTATTTTCAAGGTTCAGGTCGAACAATTTTAGTATTTACCCCCCTCCTCGATAATTCTCATAAGTCGGTTTAACTCTTTGTCTTTGCCGCTCCGCCAGCTAGCAACCTGACTGCGTGCACCGACATCGGAGCCGGCCGCAGCACCGAGTGAGCGAACATTCCGACGGGCCCCTCCGGCTTCGGCTTTAACAACTGCGCCTGCGGTTCGTACATCGGGGGCCGCCTTGCAACTAACGTAACGAACGTCTGCGGAGCAGTAGTGAAGTGCAGTGCCTGCACCACCGGTTGTAACTGTGATGCAGATTGTCTCTTCGGGTATCACTGCGCGCCCGACTGCGGCGGGGTTCCGCCCCCCCCAAGCGTCACGGGGAATCGCACCGGAGTCTGCGTGCCCAACTGTGGCACCTTGCCGGGTTCGAAAGGCTGTTAGAACGGGAGGACAGAGAACATGGACTCCCGAGGAGATATTAGAGACCCCTCCTAAGCATAACCCTCTTGATTCGACGGTCTGGGTTGTCTTGTCTGCAAATCTTGAACGTCGATCAAAGGGGTTATAACGGAAGGGGGTGCCTAGGGAGTCCGCTAGGAGTCCCTCTTCTCCGTCTTTCTGTTCTGTTCGTGTGCACCTTGCAAGGAAGTGAGGATGTGGGAAGGGCCGTTTCAAATCTGGCAAACGGTGGTCCTAAGCAGATTCGGCCTACATAGGATGTTGAACAGAGCGGAAAGCCGCACTGAGCCATTTAGAGCGCCTCGCGGCTTTTTCAAGACACTTTAAGATTGTGGAACTAGATTTGTACACGTTTTGCTCGTTTAAGCCGTCTCGCCCTTGTCGCGAACTTGTAAGGGCCCTAGCCTCTGGCTTGAGTAGTACGTTGGATACCAGTGGTTGGCAGTATGGAGACATTAAACTAAAGTTGCACATACATTCTCGCTCCCTGTCCAGATGCCTACCAGAGAATCCCTTGTGATCTGGTATGCAAATTCGTGTGAATTACATGAGTCTAACGAAAGAGTCAGCTAACGCCTGATGATTGGTTGACTGGGCTTCTACAATGTGTCGGCTGACTTATTTCTGAAGCCACTCCCCCGGAACTCGGGCATCTAACAAGATCCGTTAACATGATTGTATCGATATTAGCCTTCTTGTAGAGGATGTACCGATGTCTGCGTTGAAAAGTGAACACCGAGAACCCGTACAAACATTTGGCGCATAGCGCCTTCTTAAAGTTTCTCAAATCTTGAGGCCACAGCACTTCGTGTACCGTTTAAATCTTGGGGCTGTTAATGCGAATCCGACGTACGAGATGGAAGACCTCCTGAACTTAACTTAAATTTCCAATATATTTTCGATGAGCTTCAAAAGCTTCATGCCGCCATTGTTCATCTCCCAAATTTGCACCCCTTGGAAAATGAACGGCCCTGAGTAGGAAACAAAACGCCGTGGAAGCATGTCTCGAGACATTCGAACAAGCAACAGAACTTTGAAGGAACGTGCACTAGCTGTCGAGGCGCACATGGATGTGCAAGTTCCCCGGTCAACCAGGCTGCCGATTGCACATCTCTGAGGGGCGACGCAGCGGAAGTCACACGCCTTGCGAATTTCAACTTCCGTCCCAAAAGTGCATTGCCTCTTCGATCTTTCTTGTCATTAATGGGGATGATCCGACCCCCCGGCCAACAATTAACTCATACTGATTTTGTAGTCATTCGCTTCCGAAGGCCGGACTGTCCATCGTCGCCGCGCGCGCGCGGCGCACACTGCGGTGAGGGCCCCGCCGCTATAACCTAGCAACACGGTTTAAGGGGAATCACCCCCCCCCCTATGCTGACATGCTCGCCTAGGGCCTAAGTATAACCAAGCGTTTCCGTCCTATAAAAGCTTTTGTATGGTACGGACCGTCTGGAGCGACATGAAAGTACCACGACTTGGATGCAATTTGCAAACTTGCACCATGCAGGATCATGCCGATCACTGTTGCCCGCACCTTAGATATGCCTGCCAAGTACATCCCCGTTCAAGATTGCAGTACATGAGCATTTCAACTCAAATCGCCTATACCGTTGTCACAATATATCTATTCTTAGCTACATCGGTGGTACATACTACAGTTCCGAAAGCTCTGGGTCTCGGTCATTATTCTCCGTGTATAGTCAACACGTGTCTTAAGTAAACTTACTATTGTGCTCACAACATTTTGGACCGTTCTTGTCAGTAACTGCGGATGAAGGCTCTACAAATCAACTACCTGCAGTCTGTTATAGTCAAACAGGCCGTCCTATTGTCACAACTGCGCTTATTCAAGAGCACTCTCGGACGCATATGCTTTGCAGCTGCGCCTGCGTTTGCGTCGGGAAGTTGGGCACCCACGTCTGGCGGCCGTCGGCGCATCCGACGGTGCCGGTGCCGTTGGTGTAGGTCGTCACGTCACACGTCACCTGCTTGCCGCCGACGCCGTCGCAATTCCAAAGCGGCGTCTTGACGCACGACAGATAGTGGCACCAACTGCACTCCTTGTTTGCGTCGACTCCAGTGAACACCGCGATGAAGGCCGCAGTGAACAGGGCCAGAAACACAAGGGCCGCGACCACCTGGACAAGACGGAGGTCTGTTCAGGATGGAATCCGGTTAGGAGTCTACTTATTCGGAAAGGCAGCTCAATCTTGCTCAATCTTAAAGGATTTCTTACAGATTCCTCTGAGGAAAGTAAGACGCAATCTTCTGGGGGATCGATTTCCACTTCGGGAACGGCGACTTGATCCTCAAAGGAATCCGCAAGGACTCCAGTTTGCGATAGGGAGACTCGATCGTCAAAAAGTCGTAAGGACTTCATCTCAGAATACGAAGACTCAATCGTAAAGGACATCCGGAAAGGACTTCGTCTCAGGGCACGAAGACTCAACGTCAAAGACGCTCGTAAGGAATCATCCCGGAAAAGGGAGAGTCAGTCGTCAAAGATTGGCATAGGTCCACTTCAGGAAACCGAGTTTGGAGCGACCAGTGGGCAGTTAAGGATATTCGGAAGTGATCGCTCAGCCTCCTGAGGTGCTTCACACCCTAGATTCCTATTTTTTCAACGACAATCACACTGACAGACCATGCAAGGTCGGGGTCAAAATAGCAGACGAACCAAGGTCAGGTCCTGCCAAAAGGCTTCTCCCTTGCCTAAAAACGTGGCCGTGGAGCTGTCTGCTCGAACGGGCCATCAAATTTCCAACAAACGCACAGCCTTACACTCGACCACGGATTTTCACGGCCGCCATGGATCCAGTGCCCAAGAAAGATGATCAAAACCACGACTCGTATTTCGGAATCAATTTTCTAAGTCCGTAAAAGTCTCAAGCAATACAACAACTATCAGAGCAACTAGCGGAAATGAACCACCCTACGACCCAGAAAACCCCAAGGTGCGAGCGCGCTTCTGCAAAGTTGCGCAGGCAGCTCACCTGGAGCACGTATTGGTACGTCTTGTGCTTGCGCATTTTGGGCGGGTCCACGTGCATGTACGGCAGCGCGGGCTCGGCCGCGTAGTCGCGGTACAGCCAGCTGAACTGCGGCTTCACGAATAGCACGAAGCCGAGCAGGAAGCCGGTTGCGAGCCCGCCAAGATGGCCTGCGTGCACCAGAACGGGACTCTAAAAATGCATCGTTCTGTGGTTTCGCGGTATGAACCACACGTTGAGAGGTTCGACGCATCGCGCTCGAGGATGAAAAAAGCTGCCGACAGGATGCTGACGCAACTGTCTCAGCTGTGGCAATGGTGGTACATGGTGCCTGCTTGGGTCGGGTTCAGGGCTGGGCCAGGAGGGGGACGCTAGAAGCAGAAAAGCGGGCGGAACCATCGCGCTTCCGTGTGGGTCTGGTAAGACCGAGGCAGCGAGCTACAAACTGCAACGGAAAGGGATCGAGCTTGCACGAGGGTGCATGGTTAAGGATAGCAAAGCCGAGTTCTACGGTCTTGGTTGATCAGATCCTAAACTTCTGGAACGTTCAGGGTAAGCGTTCTAGGGGCAGGCAGCTTACAGAAGTTGTCCACTTGCGGAGTGAGGCCGAAGGCGAGGTTGACCGCAATCAGGATGAGCAGGCTCAGTAGCGATGCCACCTGCACAAGTACGGAAGGAGTATCGCGTCAAATCGCAGACAGTACAGCGAACTCTATGCGGAGAAAGGCGTTATAAGGTGGGGGCGTGTTCATAATCGTCGAGTTTTCAAAACTCGACGCTGAAAGAACGTGTGAATGGACGCTTGCTTGATCAGAGAAATTCACGGGATAAAACGAGGTAACAGTGATCCGCGTCTCATCAGTTGTGTGATCGCACCAGGCACCTTTCGTTTCGGCTTTTGTAAGAGCAGTACCTGTGTTTCGATCTGTTTCGAAGTATTATCTGAAGGGGCGGTCACGACTCAACGAATGAACCAACAGATGCATTCCAGGGATGTCCTGAGTACAGCTTGGAACGCGATACAATGAACGCAGGAGCTACTTTCCTGCAGCCATAAGACCCGTAGCATGGTGAGCAGGAAATCCTAGGAGGCAAGGTGCTGATCTTCGAAGTGTGAATGGTCAACTTAGTGAGCAAGGGGCCATCGCAAAAGCCACAGTGGCAAGGTGCTGACCTTGGAGGTGTAAATGGTCCAGTTAGTGAGAAGGTCCGCCAGCGTCGCACCCAGCAGCCCAAACAGCGCACCCGAGGCCCCCACGCTGATGACGTTGGTAAGGAACAGGGCTGACATGAGGGATCCACCCACCCCGCTCAAGAAGTAGAGAACAATCAGGCGGACTGCATGATGTAGAGTGGCGAGTCAGGGGGCAGTGCACGCAAGGCGGGTGATCTGATTGGATTTCGACTCCTGGGATTTTAGGGTGTCAGTGATGAAGTTGCTTGGAAAAGAAAGTGGAATCTGAGGCTCGGGGCAGAGATGTCCAAAAGGAGTCAGCGCACTGCTTGATAGGCTATGATGACAATCACGTGGATAGTAGGGCGTTTCGAGGGACTGCTGCGCTGAAGCTGACTACTGCAGGAAGGGGCGCTCCCCAGCTCATGGCTATGGCCTGGTTCAACGTCCACCCTTTTCCGGTTCTGCCGTCTCATCACTCAAAACTTGTCGCAAGCGCTGCCGCAATGCACAAAACAAGATACTCCAACTTCAGACAAGGACCTAGAGTCCAAAGTAGGCATTCGAACAAAGGTAAAAGCGCTCAGAAAAGCTCAGAAACTAATGGACGCACATCGGCGCTGCTGACCTCACCTGCGCCGAAGTCCTTCTCGAGGCGCACCCCTACCACTAGGAGTCCGAGCATGTTTACGAGCAGGTGGAAGACGCCGCCGTGCAGCCACATACACGACAGCAGCCGCCAGCCACCCCCGTGGCGTATCGCTGATGATTGCAAGCCACCCATGCGCAGCAGCCTGTTGGGAGCGGCCAATAAGGATCAGCGTATGCTCAAGCAGTCAGGTGGGGAATCTAAAGTGTCAAAGATCAGGGCAGATTGATTGGTTGATGGACAATCAGCCCCTCGTCCATCCTCCCCAATATTCTGTATCTTCAACAACCAATATAGCACTTCTGCCCACTCTGAAAGTCAAGGCGATTGGCCAGGGATCGCTGTTGCAAACATAGCCAATCTGGAGGGAATGGATGTCGAGGAAAAATCAGATACTATAGAGTAGTCCCCGCAAGCTCTGAAGGCAGCTTATGTCCACATTTGCATCTTATATCTCCAACAGTGTAGAGATCCTAAACAGCCAGCAGAAGACACGCTAGATTGAGCTGTGTGCCCAGCCGGAGTAAATGACGCCCTTACGTGTCTGCGGCCGGTCCGAGGAGGGGGTTCTCTGACCAGGGCTGAAAAGCGAGGCGGCCCAGCCATGTGGCTATGCAAGAAACATGGGGACTCTGCAAGAGAATCAGCATATGCTCAAACCCCGCACTTTCAAACTGATCCTAGAGGAGTGGCGGTCTTCGCACAAATAAAGCATGATGGAAACAACGCTACCTTATGATCAGGATCAGAAGACAATGTTGGAAATACTGCCTATGTCGACATAAACGATATGGACCGATGCTGAAGTGAGACGATCAGAGTCCTCCACTGGCAAATTGAGCTGAAAGCCATCCGACCAGGGTTGTTTGAGCTTGCAAAGCAAGCTTAATTGATTTTAGGGTTCCATTCTGATCCCTTTCTGAGGTCACTCCCCTTGGGAGCAGCTTCTTTGACAAGCTCAAGAATGATCACAGGAGCTAGACTCACCTGGTGTGGACAATCATTCTCATACATCGTGATGATGAACAATGTCACGCACGCAACTACAATGAGGGGGATCACCCAGAAGAATCCACACCGCCTTGACTTCTGCCGTCCTGCTGCTGACCGCTGCCGGTATAAAGCTGCATCTGAAGGGAGGGGCGCTGCCCCAGGCGTGCCAGGGGGGGGAGCTGAGAAATTTTGAGCCGGAACAGGGGGAGTTGCAAAGTCGGCTGCATTGGGGGGGTAGACGACGCTGTACGGCGCAGCATACTGGAGGTCATGAAGGGGCTTTTCTTCAGTCTCGGGCTTGGACAGCCTTCGGAGACCTGACTTTGGAGACAGCTCTCCAGAATACTGCTGCACACGGGGATTCTCTTCATCCTCTGCAGTTATGCGTGCACCAGGCGACAAATGTGGCGCTTCGCTGAGGACTGGGGCCGAGGGTGACTCTTCCGGCACATCTTTCAGAGGCCTTCGACGGGCCCAACTCCCCATGCTTGCAGGAACTATCGGAACTCTCTGAAGGTAAGATGATCTAGGCTGCTGTCTTGACTGAGGCGGTGCAAGCTGCTTAAGAACCCCTATGGCTTCTCAATGCAAGATCAGATGCTGCCACCAAACACCAAACAAAGCTTCAACGTCCTGGCAAGGGAATGTGTACGTCTAAAGGACGCCACAATCAGCGTGCAATTGACGTCCCTCCCCCAAGAGCAACTTGAAATTGAATGCCCAGGTGCAATTGCCTGTTGGATCAATGGGATCGACCCAGATGGACCTTCCAAGCAGCACAAACAGAGCGCACAAAGTTGCCACAAACATGCCTACCTATGTGGATTCAAAGCACGCCCGTCAACTATGCCAGGCGTTGACCTCCTCCTGAAACATCAGCCGTCCGATCTCAGATCGGACGATGCCTAAAGCAGGACTGTCCGAACGGGGCCAGGTTATCAAAAGTTTCAAATTCGAAATTATCTGCCTGCTGAATATCCATAATAAACAGGCAAGCGCATGGATATACCGGTATATCGCAGCTTTCGATGTCAACAAGTTGGAACGTGACTGCACATGCATCTATAGCAGCATATGGCCCAGGGCCATGGGTGCGTGCAATTCTACCTACTTGAGAATGCAACGTGCACAGTCACATGTTTAATTTGGCATGAATTGATTGACGACGGATGACCATACCTATGATCATGCGCTGCCACATTCCTGTCAAGGGGTAGCTATGCCAATTCCTGGCAACAAAGCGCACCAGATTGACCACCTGCGGACTCTACTGCAACGTTGAAGCAGCTAGATAGAATGCATGTATTAAGAAGCTTACGGTATTGGCCGATTCGATTATCAAGCTGAGAAGTTAGAAACATATACAAAACATCGAAGGTATGGTCGATACAGGCCTTGAGGAGCTTAGTATTTGACTTGTATAATTGACAATGTCTGACCAGCCTGAGCGGGTCGACTTTAGGAGGCACGAAAGGAGCTTCCCGACATTGGATAACCTACTCGGATATCCGCCTGAACGTCACACTCTGCTATCTGCCTGATTTTTCGTGCCTCTTTTGTCACATTGCTTCGGGGGTCCTGATGCCAAAAGGTAGGTTATACTCAACAAAATTCCTCTGCATTCGCCTCTCTCCTTGTAGCAGACCTTGACGACCTGCTCGTTTCTACAAGTAACGTCTTCAGCCGGCATTTCTACCTAAGCCGAACCCTCAGATCTAGCCCGTCTCAGCGTCTCTGGTGTTTCAGACCTTGTTTTCGCACCCTCTATCGAGTATCCTGATCAGTGCCTCCCGCAGGTGCACTTTGTGGCAAAGACCAGGAGCCGGGGTCATCGAGGGTTTATTGTCCCGCAAGCAAATGCTCTCCGGCCCACCGAATCCACTTCGTATTGCACCACGCAGTCCTCAGTTCCTGCAGAAAAGCCGTTGGCAGTTTGACGACCACCTTGTGACTAAATCTATGCCAGGTCTGGACGATTCTTGAGCCGGCAGTGAAAAGCATCTCCCCGAGATCCCAAAGGTTCAGGTGAGTAAAAGCATCTACTGGGCGCAAGAACGTCAATGTATAGACCTTCTAGTGCGCACCGCCAACCCATAGCCCTGCTAGCGGACTGCGTTACCTGGCACCGAAGTGCCCAACTTAGCCTCGTTTCTCAACGGTTGAAAACGCCAGATCAAAGCGAACCGTGCAACAAGCTAAGCGATGCTCAGACGTCGACCAGAATACCGAATCTTCTGTGGCGACTCCTTGGCTGCAAAGGCTGCCAAGAACCTGGCGAGGACCCATGGAAAGTCCGCACAGCACTCGTGAAACGCTCGTAATCGTACTGGCTGAATAGACCAAACGAGACAACAAGAACATTTCCTGCAAGATTCGGACAGCATCCGATGCCTAGATGACATCAGCGGGCCCCTCGACATGGTCCGCTAAAATAGATGTTCGTTCCGCCAGCTTTCCCGGGCTCTTTTCAAAAGATCTCCTCACCTACAAAAAGATGGGAGGCGTCCTTGCTGAACGCCAGCCCCGATATGTGCGGCTCCTGATCCTCGTCTCCCAGCCTTATCGTCTGCACGAAGAGAACAGGGTTCCTTTCGATGCCAATCTATCCGGAAATTGGTGAACCCGCTGGCTGAAAGGACGGCCAAACAAATGTGACTTTTCAGTGCTCAACATTTCATATGCGTCTTCTCCTGGGATCGCTAATCGACCATCCAACACCGACCTCCGACTGCTGTAGGTCATTCCAAGAAGTACTGTTACGAAGATAACGCTCAACTTCGGTAGAGAAAGAGTCAGAACAGTAAGCGCCTGACAACACCTGTTCCACCATGAGCGCAGTTGAGGTGTTTCGAACGGGATCCTTGTCTACAGTTCAAGTCGCTTCACGTCCAAGCCCTTCTGCAGATCGAACCCGTGGTGACGTCAAGATCAACTCGACTCGTTCATGCGGCGAATGATTTGTCTTGACAATCTGAGATGCGCCCAATGCAGCCGATCGGGCTCAGCGATCGGACGGCGGTCAGCGCACCTGTTTCCTATCGTACGTCCGGCTGTCCACCACGTGGACGAAGGAGGTATGCTCCGAAAAAGCTAGCAGGTCGTGCGGGCCGCGGGTGTACTTTACCACGCGGCACGCCCCCTGCACACGCAGTACGTCGTTTAGATAACCAGAGCTTAGTCTACTTTTCAGGATTTTAAACTTGACTTGCCGACAAGGTCGCTTGACGACGCGGCGTGCAGACGCAAGTGAGAGACCAACTTGCGGATAACAAGCAACGGGAGGGTGTGAGTCTCGCTGTCTGCTCACCTCCTTCGAGTGGAACTTGGCCAGCACCTTTCCGAACCGGATGTCCCACACGCAAACCGTTCCGTCCTGCGGGCGAATGGACGGACAT
The DNA here is from genome assembly GCA_000708835.1 of Klebsormidium nitens. Lineage (NCBI taxonomy): Eukaryota > Viridiplantae > Streptophyta > Klebsormidiophyceae > Klebsormidiales > Klebsormidiaceae > Klebsormidium > Klebsormidium nitens. Next base: position 25,350 of record DF237302.1, read on the forward strand.
CAAGCTAAGCGATTCGTTTCAAGGATCCAGAGCTGACCATCCGCGACCTTAAACAGACGGTGAAGACGGATTGAAGGAGCAAAAGCCGCAGAGGCGGTGCATGTACGGAGGATTGGTAGACTATTCAAGGACAGATGCCAACAGCGTGGGCGCAAGTCAATTTAGACTGAGTATGTATCCCATAAAATGCAACCCAACAAGCTAGTGGGCATTCAAGAAACCGGAAAGCCAAACACCAGTTTTTTAGCTGCTGCACGGCCACGACCTGGCACATCTTCAAGAGCTCGCACGATAAGTGATGCCGGCAATTCGAGGCTGGATCAAGAAGGAAGCGTGATTGACTACAGGTAATACAAGACCTGGCTTGCAGGCAGTCAACTTACGCGGTATGCGAAGTTGGGGCAAGAAGCTTCAGAAAGCACTTGAAAAAAAACCCACCTGACTAGCTGCCGCGAAGGCGTTCCCTGCTGCGTTCCATGAGCAGCACATCCCGTGGTCCGAGGCTTCTGCAGTCGCCGGTGTGACGTCAGAACAGCTCGACAGATGCGGAAGGAACAAGAGCAAGACAGGCCAACAACATCATTAAAGAAGAGTAGCCTGAGAAGCAGATATAGACTTAGACGGACCTTTTTCTGCTCTTTAGAGACCAACGACTAATCTGGCTATCTTGCATTCTTGTTGAGTCAACTTCAGAAAGTTGGGCGACAATCGAGGTTCTCGAAGGTTTGGACTGCCGAGAATCAATTGAAGCATTCATGTCAATTCCGGCAGATTGTGCGGGTTTAAATTTTCTAATATCTGCACTGATGGGAACCGGCACTTTTTCTTCAATACACACTACAATCGGAACCTTGCGGCGTAAAGAATCTTAGCACTACGGGTTGCCAAACGGCGTGGGTAAAGTGAAAGCAGCTGTAAGAGAGGTTGCGATTAAGGAGAAACTCTTGGCCTAAAACGTTGTTGTCAAGATATTGCTGCAGTAAAAGAGAGAAGATCAAATGAACGATCGACTCTGCAGTGCTGGTGTCAGATCGAAGAATCAAGGCAACTAGAATCTGTTCTCACCGCTATATGTGGTGATCCGATTGAAGCCGTTCTTTATACTGTACAGGTAAGCATGTCGCGAGTCCCCTACACATGCCATGTAACTCCCGCATGGAGACACCTGCACCGGAGGTTGCTTGATTGAGACCCGCCTCTTGGTAGAGTTTGATAAGAACACAACAAAAGCGCAGACCCTTAGGACCCTGCCGCGACCATTCTTACAACTGCCCCTGATCGTATAATTCTGGAATCTGGATTGCAGCAAGAAGCGTCCCCTAAGTGGCTATTGAGGAGCCTCACACGATGAAGAGGAGGAGCGGACTCTTCGCTCATCTTTGAAGCACGTTCCACAAAATGGAATCTGTGCCTCAGCAATCTCACTCAAATAGAGCCTACAGCATCAGCTCACCGCAGTGTAGTTGATGGCGACGCTGCAGAAGATGGTGTCCAGTTGGACCATCCCAGGTAGGCTCAGCACCTTGATCGTGTCATCGTTGTTGCTGACCTGAATCATACACATAGGTACAGAGACATTAGAGCCATCTATATTCCATCCTTTTTGCTGACCCAGAAAGTACGTAGCGAGAATTGTCGCACTATCGTGACTAAGGTTGGTGGTTTAAGAGGGAAGGGATCCACTCCACCTTGACGGCAACAAGGTATGACCGTGTGGATACAGGAGCGAGGACAGGACGTGTCTGGGCCAGGTTGAACCCTGGGCAACACGCAGAAGGAACCCTCAATTGATACGGAGCCCAGAAAGCGGCTGAACTACAGATAGAGACTGCTCTCTGACCGACCAGAATCCAAAACTGAAGCCAACATGACCGCATAAGGCCGAGCGGAAAGAAAATATCTCAACAAGCGCCGTCCTTTCTTGGGCCCCTCGGCAAGGAAAAGTGAACAGTACATGGTCACAAGCAGGTGCCTTGAACACCGGCCTGTATTTTCGTAATCAAACGAGATGTCTTCAGCGACTGGCTTCCCCATGGTAACCTCACGTCGTTACATAGTTTGATTCGGCGCCAGTCATAAACACAACCATGGCGGCGAAACACAGAAAGACAGACCTCCAGATGAAGCAAAGGTGCAGGATCAAGCCTGCAAAAGCTCACCAGTAGCCAGACATCGCCAGGATTAGGTCCCCTTGCGATGTGCAGCGCGTTATTTACCGTCCCCCCAGCGACCCCATTGAATACACAACTGCGTAAGAAGCATCAAGATGTCATCATCACATCAGAGTACGATCCATCTGGGGTGCATAGGTATCGAGGGCCCCACTCGGGGCGTGCTAGAACTTGCTTACTACTGTGAGGGACACAACCAAGAAGGAACAGCGAAAAACACTAAGGCGGAAGCGTCTGATCATGCCGTGTTGTGCACCACTCTCACCATCTCTCACCATCAAAATTAATGCAAAGCAACTGCGAGGTTGGCAACAAACCCCATCAACCTCAAAAGTTATGCTGAAACAACCTAAGGAGGATCTGAGCACGCCCAGTGCACACAGTGGCAAGCCCACTTGACCTGGACATTAGTAGCGCGTAAGAGGTTGACCACCAGAGCTCCAAAAAGAATTGGGAAAGAAGAGACTTCTCACCTATTATCCTCTAGTCTAGTGACGGTCAGCTCGCTCTGCTGCCCGCCGCTTGCTAGGAAACCACACCCAACTGTCATGCTCGTCGGTGAGTAGTCAAGGGTCTGCAGCAATCAGAACAGAACAGCCCCTTTGACATCTTGTTGGTGAAAGAATCTGCGGCTACACATATGCTGCTGCAGGCACAGATGCTTGGAAGCTGAAAGCTAAGTTGAAACCACAATGGGAGCATGATGAGCAAGCAATGCTGTCGCCTTATTACAAGTCGTAATTGCAAGCAGCTTACATGCAGCACTTTGACAGACAAGAACAGGTTTTGAAAGGGGGGATCCCTTTAAAGCTCCTGACACCGCTTGAGTCTTCAAAAGTCGAAACACTCTGGATTTGAAAAATCAAAGAATGATTGCAATTCACCTGCACTGCAAACGCCCTTGCCACGGCGGTGTCAAACGACACCACCTGCTTCCCGCACACCGTATAGAACTCGTCATCGCTATCTCCGCATGATACCAGATCTCGCAGCTGCCAATGCTGAATTGTCGTCTTCTGGGGCCATGCCGCAACCTCATCAACGAACATGGCTTCCTCCACGCTGCTCAGCTTGATGCCGTCCGTGGCGGCCATTGCAGACACCATGCCAAAGGGAAAGAAACATGCTCAGCGCTGGGGGTTGGCTTTTACTGAAGAAGGTAAATGCCTAAAGGCATGCAAACGCGCCGGCATGCCTGGGCAGAGAACAGACTTTCGGTTTTGCCACTCCACTGTCTCCACTGCTGGAGACACCAGCACCAGCATCAAGGCCCTTTTGAAGAGCTGAGCGGACTCCTTTGGCCGCGCGCGCGGGGCTCCCGCCCGGCCTCCCGGGCCGCGCCCGGCCTCTGCATGGGTTTCAATTGAGCAACCCTCGCAAACCCTTGCGTCGCGAGGGCGGCCGCGACTTGACATGCGGCCGCACTTTTCAATTCTGCAGCTAAAGTCCCCACGCATTTCTGGAATGGTCGTCGTCCTCATCACCGACTCGGCAAAAAAATCAGGTCTACTCAGTGCGGGGCGCGCTGGCCAAGCTCCAGATCCCACCTTGAACTGGACAAACGACCACCTGATCAGAGAGGCCTCAGAGAGGCGAAGACGCTGCCTAAAAAGAGGATGGCGAACGTCTTCATCACGCGCTTCGGGGACCTTTTAAACAACACAGGCGCATCGGGTCCTGAGAATTCTCTCAATTTCGTTACTAACAAGTTTTCCGGATCCGACATCCTGCCAGTACTTAGAGTCAAAGAGGATGGAACTGCGGCCGCACTCCTGCCTCTGTACAGCGTCACCGTTCTCCAGGAGCTCATTCAACGAGTGAGAACGTGCTTGAGATGAGCTGTTGCAGCAATTCTCACAGATCGTCTTGCAGTCGGTTTGCGGATCTTTCTAGTAAAGAGTTCCATGTTACAAAAGGAGGAAGCCGAAGAAGGGTGTTGTTCCCACTATTTCAAATCACCGTCTACTTGGAGGTATCAATCCTGAAACATATTGCACTATGCAGTTATAGCTCTTTCAAAAAACCAGTTCTTGAGAAGAGGAGACAATGGGCGGAAGCACTGCTATTGAAGACGCCGCTTGAACAAACCGGGCACTAATGCGGTATGTTCAAGAATTTGCAGAGTTTTGGAAAGTCGGTCCGACCAATGGTCGAATGGACCGTGACAACCATCTTCACTGAGGCGAGCCGAGACTACGTGTGGACCAATTGGAAGACTTCAAAGGGCTTGCATCTTCTGGAGTAAGCACGGATCATGCAAGCATTACATTGGCCTGGGGCACGCCTTCTTGTATTTGAATGCTGAGTGCTTGGCATTCCATGTTAGTAGGTCTGTAGCATGGCAATGCTGATCAAGATGTGTTCATAAACGTGCTCCTTCGTCTGGTCGCCTTTTTTTGGAAAAATCACGTTCAAGCATTTGGAAATTCTGCATCCTATCCCCAGGTCCTATAGAGGCTACTCAGGAGCAGCACAATACCGACAACGCCAGCTTGTCGGCAGTCAATTTCGCACGTTGTGGAACAACCACTCTTGCTCCAGCGGAATAAATCCGCACGCCATGCCATGCCAGACTCATCGCCGTGCTGGACTTCGGCCTTCTGATAACAAGACAGCTGTACATGTACGCCTTCGTATCTGCTCCCTGCTAAAAGTGCCAATGTACGGGCGCGTGGCAATCGTCCGAAATACAGGATACTTAATCTGGATCAGGAAGACGGTCCATAACGGGGCTTTAAAAACTGGAGTTCTCATCCGATGCATGCGCTGCTGTCTGCAGGCGACTCATTTGTCCGGACTACTTGTACGAAGGGAGCTCGGCTATCTAACTCACCAGCGGAGCGCACTGCGGTCTACACCAATCATTTTTTCGTACTTGCAAAAGCAGCCTGCAACTTCTTCTCAGCCCCGGACCAATACGACTTCCTCCTGAAGGTCAAGAAAGGAAAGATTGCCTGTAAGTTCCTTCCGTGCACTTTATGTTTTGGCCAGGGAGCTAGCGAGCCCGCCTTCGTTTCTGAACTTTGTTTCGAGTAAGATGCAGCCATAGGCTTCTTAATAACGGCACCTCGAGTTCATTACAAAGCACGGGGGGAAGACCGTGTTTAAGGCCCAGATATCAAAAGAGGAGGGAAAAGAACGCTGTGCCATGGGAACGCACGGTGGAAAATGTCTGACTCTTTACAAATACACAAACCAGTGAATCTTAAAAACGTGCTAGTGCGAGGCGCAAGGTTCGTTCAAAACACTAACGACACAACAACACTAAGGACACAAGTCTCCGAATGTTTGTTGGGACCACCCTATTGGTCACATCACTCTAGATTTAAAGCTGAAGCGATGTTAAGAGCTTTCCTTAAGCTGTTCCTCATCAAGAGTCGTCAGTAGACATCCTCAACGCTGCGTTTTTGCCGACCTTGGATGCTGATGCGCTGCCTTTGTCCCGAACGATGGCAAAATTGGTGGAGTAACTTCGGCATAGCCGGCGTTCTTGGCTGCAGGCCTTACGCCCACTCTGCGGAAAGAAGAAAACGAGAAGCGCGACCTTCACGCCCAAGCAGCAGCACGGCTGGATGCCGTTTGCAGTGATATCTTACGGGACGGCCTCCGGAAGTTACAAACCGTGAGAAATTTGACCACACCTTTTCTGACGACGTCTTCAAGTCTGACCAAAGATACGCCCTAAGCGGAAGGCGCACATTTTGTGAATAGGACGCGCAGTACTCGTCCTCTCTGATTGGGCTTCATTCCGGCCGCCTACATACACGAAACTTGGATATTTTTCATGACCTTCTTGGCTCCCTCCCTCCACCCATACCTGCTGTCGACTTGTAACGTACGAGTTCGCATGTCGAAAGCAATCTGAAAGACCATTGCTAAAGTTGTCTCCAGGTTCTTCAATTTTTCAAAACTGAATATATGTGGACTGCATACGTGTCGCAGATCCTCGAGGACAACCCCGACGCGTGCAAGATGCTCGCTGACTACGAAGACTTGATTGGGCGCAATGAAGTGGCCCGCAAGTCCTTTCTGGGCGAATTTGCTGCAAGCACCTACAGCTACAAGTATTGTTGACATTGTAGTGGTCTCCTTTCACCTTTTCTGCACATTCTGTGGGGTCTTGTCTCCGATGTTGGAGGTCTTTTGCAAACGTTTTATTTATCCCCTTCTGGCAATCCGTGATCTAGACTCCAGATGCACAGCGTGAAGGAATAGCTTATGGAAAACACTGTTGCCATTTTGAAAGTCTAACAAGACGTTTTAACTTGTTGAAGTGCTTTGAGTTGTATTGGATCTTGATCAAGCAAGATAGTAACTTATCAACACAAATGATTCCGTACAAAGATGCTGCGTGGCTGATTGTAAGAAGCAGAAGCATTCACAGATGCGTCCGCTATTTTGCATGATGACACGAATGCTAAATGATACAGAACTTCACTTTGTCGTCGCCTCTGGATATCACCTACTTTCAAGTTGCAGCTTGCGACTCTTCGCAGATCAATACACAGCTTTACTGAAGCACGTGAGTCCCCCAAAAAACGCGGCATGCATTTGCAGAATTGAACATTCCCATCCGAAGCACAAGGCTCGGCGCTACCTGTCACTGGTGAAGGAGGTTGTCACAAATGATTCGTACTACACGGAGGTGAGTAACAAGCACAGCTTAAGAAACACCTTTCACAGCTCAAGTTTTAGTGTCCTGTCAAACACTCGCGGCTAGTCAAGAACGTCTGCAGGTCAGACTGGCAAGTTTTGAGGTGGAACAAGGAAAAGGAAAATCTGAAATTATCGAGAGCGAACGAACCTATTTGCGGTTTAGCTTATCTAGGTTGAGCGCGCCTTCCTCATGTGAAGCTTCAGGGTACCCCTGGATTACTACAACAAAATGTGCTGATAAGCGCACATTTTCGCAAACCGAACAATGGCGATACCAATTTCTCTCGACTTCTGTGATCCAACGTGTATACATGGAGAGGACTTCTTGCTCATCTGGAGGATCCTCATTTCTGGAGATATATTGAGGACTCTCAGGTACTGATCTTGCCGTTGTGGCACTTATTTGATCGTTCATGAGAGAAAGCTTCTTTGGCAATTGGGCTTTGACCGCCTGTGGGAATCGGTTTGTTTGTGTAGCACACTGCAGTTGCTGCATCTGAGTCTGATCCTTGCCGCTTTGCAGGAAACTCCGCATCTGATGCAATTTGGGCTTCTACTTTTGGAGGCTGAGGTTGACAAGCTGCCCCCCGAAGTCTCCCCAGAGGACTCTCCAAATTCGTCGGCCTCGGGTGTCCGAAAGGTCGTGGAGATAGAGGAGTCGGAGTCGGATGAGGAGGAGGAAGAGGGATCCAGGCGCTCTGGACTTCGTGCTTGCTGGTGAGGCTTGGTGATTGCTGGTGAGACCGAGATAGAATCTGCTGAGAATTTTGCAAGAACAGTTTGAAAGGATTAATGAGATATTGAGAGACGGACTTCCGACTTATTGGGTCATTCGAATTCCTCCGGATTGTAAGAGAGGAGGACGTGCACGAAGTCGCTCGCTGGCAATTGAAGTTTGCAAAGTCGGTGTTTCTTGCCATCGCGTTTCCTTTCTTCATTCCGGGGACATGGTTGATACTGAAGTAGCTCTGGCCTCCTGCCGTGCAGGTGGCGACAAAAGGCGGGAAGACTCTTGGATTGAAGACCTACATGTTCTCTGCTTGCGGATCTCATGGAGATCCTTTGTGTAGAAAAATAGAGAGGAAGTCGGTGCATGCTTAATCAAGTAGGAAGCTGCCGTCAAAGATTCAGCGCAGATGATAGGAGTCATGTAAACAAATGGAGGAAAGTTGCAAGAACTGGCAGCACACTTGAAGCAGGCTCAATCTCGATCAGCCCGCTCAAGATGAAACCGATTTCGATCAAAAAGTTGCCTTATTACGGTCGAGCACTGCAGAAGCTGGCTGCGAGCTTGATCACCGACATATAATACTGCTTCATGAAGCCCGCAGTAATACCATGATGCGGGAGATTTAAAGCCGATATCTAGTAGCCTGCACGGGGCCTGCGCCAACTTCAATTGAGCAAACCTCGTGCAAAGCTCTGGCAGGCGTGGAAAAGCGAGAGCGCCTCACCTCGCCGCAAAGAATGCAAAAACCTTACAGAGCGCGAAAAACAAGGGCTTCGCATGACTTGTAACCCAAAAATTCCAGCAGCAGTGCGCCGCGATCTCGCGCGCGCCCGCAATCCTCCCGCGATTGCGGAGGAATCGGGATGCGAGTATGCCTTCGCGGGCGATTGTTGCGTCAGCTCTTGTTGACATGGCGCCCATCCCTCTGGGCTATACCACGCCCTTCGGATGCGCTTGGGACCGTCCAGTGCCGGCACGAACTGCCCCAGGCGAACCGTGACGTCAGCCCCGGACGGCCGCGCGGTCGAGAATGGTCTCGAAACGGCCATCGGGACATCGTGAAAGGGTTTTGGGTTTGTACGTAGTTGACGTACCAGCCTGACCAGCCGTCAGCCGCGTCGCCGGATCGCGAGTAGTGGGGCTGATCTTGCACAAACCTCGAAACCCGGCTTGGTCGCGAGTGCGCGCGGCCGCGACCTGACAGGCGCGGCATCTAGCTGGCATGCGGTCGCCCTAATCGAGTCTCCAAACTTAGGTTTTTGATCGGGTGCAGATGGGTGCAGCGTGCTGGCCGTGCTTCAGTCCATCTGAGTCAGAAGAGTGAAGCGGCCTGAAACGACGATGGCGACGGAGCTCATAGAGCCCGCGAGCGTTCACCTGATCAAACCTGACCAATTCAGTGACCATCCTCTTGTCAAAGCCTTCCGAAGCACTGCGTCCGGCAGCGACGTTCCAGTACTCAAGGTTAACGAAGATGGAACTGGAGGCGCTCTCATTCCTCTGTACAGCGTGTCCACCGTTCAAGAGCTGATCCGCTGGGTAACCGCACACCAGATCGGCAGGGAATCGGCAGGTGCTGAGAATAGCTTCCAACCAATCCTTGCACATGAATTTTGTACTACAGGATGCTTGCAAGTCAAGTGGAAGACGCTGAGGTCATTATTTCTCCTCATGCTGGAGAGGCTTACTCAGACTCAATTCAAACCTTGCTGGATCGACAGTTATAAGCGGTGATTTGCAATCTGCAGAGCTCTTTGGTTATGCAAGCGGTTGAAGCTCTAAACGCAATAAATCGCCGAACAATCTGTTGACGAGTCCGGCTGGGGGAATTATACCTGATGTGGTTTAATTCAAAACCTTGCAGGGCTTTGGAGAGTCAGTCCGGCCAACGGTTGAGTGGATCCTGGCACACATTTTCACTGAGGTGACCCAAGAGTATGTGAAGACCAACTGGAAGACTTCAAAGGGTTTGCATCTCTTGGAGTAAGCTCAATCGATATCATAGTATCATAGTATGCGGCTCTCCAATTTTTGAATCTTGAGTGCGTCGTGGGATTCGCTTCGCATCCTTTGAATCTCCTCTCGCTCCCTTTTGCCGCACAGCGTACAATTCCGAACGAGTTCAATAACTTCGTTCATCAATGGATTGCCGCTTTTTGCGCACGTTGAAAAGACTTAATCTGGGTCCAACTTATCAAAACGATAAGCGAAGCCAGGATCACCACCCCAGAATTTGGGCCTGGTCATGTCACGGCTGCAGACTGTTCCGTCTTTACTCTCTTGGCATAAGTGGTGCTCAGGGTGTGCGCCAATGCTAATTCGTTGGTAGTTTAACATGGTAAGTTGGAACCAGTCTGGGAAGGAGGCTTGAAAAAAGCAGTGAATATCGTATGCACCATGGTCTGCAGACGACTTATCTGCCTTCCGGATCCGGATGACGAGCTCGACAAGCGTGGATTTCGTTTGTCTGATGCACCGCCGGACCGCACCGCAGTCTACTCCTCCTGGTTCTCGGAACACGCGAAAGCAGCTTGCCACTTTCTCTCAAGCCCTGACCAATACGACTTCCTTCCCGGGGCCAAGAACGGAAAGATTGCGTGTAAGTAATTTTCTGCATTTTACCTTGTGGCCATGCTCACGCTACCAATTGCGCCCTTCGTTTCAGCTGAGTCAGAATGCAGGCAGGGGCCTTCTGGTCTCATCATCTTATCTGCTTCCAAAGCGCAGAGTCCCTTTCTAAAGAGCTAAAGGAGAAAGCTGTCAGACCCCGTAGCTAGCCGCGCCAATCGCCAATAGTATGGGGGCGCCATATAACCTGAAGGTTGCAAGCACGAATTAAGATATCCACAATGGCAACTTTCTGAGCGATAACACCGCGTCAGTGCCAGGCGCGGCGCCTGTTCCAGGTTGTAATAGATTCAGAAATATTCATGTGGACCAACCTGGTTGACTCAGACCTTGAAGCGGACGCGACTTCGAGAGGCTTGTTTAGGAATGGGTCCAACCAAGGGACGTTCAAGTGAAGCTCTGGAAGCTGCGTTCCTGGCCTTTGCTTTGGAACTGCTCTCGGCCCGACCGACAGCAAACGGAGTGAACCACCTTATCTTTGCACCCTGACTGCAGGTCTTGGACGAAATCCGCAGGAGGAGGAAAAAGAGAAGCGCGACCCGTACCCTCAGGCAGTAGCACAACTGAATAGAGTTCTCAATGACATCTTACGGAACGGCTTCCAAAAGTTGCAGTCTGTGAGAAATCTATTACGGCACGCTTCGCAATACATTGTTTTCTCTCATAGAAGAAAGGCTCTTCATCCAAAAGCAAACTTTTCAAAACATCCAGAAAGCAATCCTTCCTGATCTGAGAACAAGAACATCAGAATCTTGATGGCGGTGTTCATAATTGAAACATGAGTTTCATTTTAGGGGTGATCTAGCTCCTCTGCAACTTTAATCATTTGATCAGGTCCTTTGGAATAAGACTAGAGCCTCCTCATCGAATCTTTAAGAGCAAGACAAAACTCAGTAAAAATCATATAATGGTCTGCTCCTCAACATTCCTTGCTAAAGACTTCTGAATAGTTGCCTGTTTCAGATCTGCAAGGACAATCTCGACGCGTGATTACGAGTACTTGATCATGCGCGATGAGGTGGCCCGCAGATCCTTTCTGAAAGAGCTCACTGCAAGCACGTCCGGCCCCAGGTGATAATATTAGCAGGGGTTTACTTTCAATCTATTTCGCAGCATTGAGATCTTACGTTGGCAGATATTGATGGCAATGTTCTGAATACAATTTCGGTACTGACAAGACCGTGTGCCTAAAATTCCCGCCTAGAGTTCCACAAATCACCTGCCCGCAGTCGCTTCGTTGTCAGAGAAACTTAAAGCGAGCAACAGGGTTTCTAATTGCGTCCGCTGACTCTGCGTCGACTAACGGTGACTTCAACCAGACAGACTTCGATTACTTCCCGCCGACTTTTGCTTTTCGCCCACCAGAACAGAACTTCGAAGCAGGTTCCAATCCCACATGTGCACATGATTCTTCGATCACTGATCAACAAAAGAATTCAACTGCAGATATGGAGAGTTCCGTCCGAAGGAAAAGGCTCGTCGTTTCCTGTCTCTGATAAAGGAGATCGTCGAGAAAGATCCATTCTACACAGAGGTAGGTCGCACACATGGCTTTGACCCACTTGAGCAGCTCTTTACAACTTTCCAGGTCGTTGTGACCCGCGCGGAGATCTAGAGTACTGCAGAACAGGATCGTATACACTCAGAGGTGTAATTAGGCAGTAAGGTAGATTTACATTTCTTAGGATCTGAATGGCCTTCGCAGCTTTTTTCGAGTTCAGCGCGCCCTTTGCGGTGTGATCAACCTGCACGGGGACCTCTGGCTTGTATCCTACGCTTTAAGTCAGGATCTTTTGTTCGTACAAGAGCATCCCTGATGTTTCGTGACAAGGCCATTCCTGTGAATGGCGTTCAAGGTGCCGATAGTATCCGCTCCGCTTCCATACCAATGACCCCGAGCTCTAAATTGTAACCTGCCATACTGATCTTCTCCAAAAGCCGGAAGAGAAAGTCTGGACATCACCGGCAGAAGCAAGGGGAGGTACTGTTCTTTCGGAGATGTCCTGTACTCTGCGCGTGCGTCGCCAACCCGAAGAACGCTATCTCCTAACCTGGTCCTCCCTGCTTTGCAGGAGACTCCGCACCTGATGCAGTTTGGGATTTTTGTTATGGAGGCGCGGCTCAATGATATGCCCGAAGTGTGGCCAGTTCCGTCAACTTCGGGCGTCCGGCGGAAGGTCTTGAAGCTGGAGGATTCGGACTCCGAGGGGGAGGAGGAGAAGGGACTCAAGCGTTCTGGACTGCGTGCACGTGCACGTGCTTGGTGGTGAGACTCCGTGCTTGCTGATGAGGCCGCAAGAGAGTTTTCTTTTGTTTGTTAGGGAAGATGGGGAGAAGAGGTGATTACAAAATCGTACGCTCCCTCGTCAAATTTGCAGCCTTCCGGATCGACGCCGCCGCACCGCGCGTGGCGCATGCAGAAGACAATCCTTCAACGCGCCCGCGACTGGCCGCGCCGACCCCTCCTTGTATGTTTGCTACAGAACGGAACGTGTTAGACGCGCGCTTGGCAGCTAGGTAGCGCTCGGCGCGCCAGGCGCTGCCAGAAGGCTTCGGTTCTCTTCATGGCGTTTCCGAGAGGTTTAGGTTGATCTGGCAATCGCTACGGCAGCTTGGAAAACCTTCCGGACAGGTTCCGGACAACGTCCGGAGCGTCCACTTGTGCCCGATTTCTGTCTCGTGACTGCAGACAAACTCCGGACATGGGATATGAGTTGCGAACAAGGCCCGGACAGCGTTCGGACAAAAGGCTTTCTCACAGTGACCTAAATCTAGTCCTTCAGCTCCATGATCAAGAACGCCTCCCAATCGAAGATCATGACCAGAGAGGGACATTTGAAAATTCTTGCCCTCAGGAGAATCTGATGCCTACATCCATCTACTTTAATGACGAACATCTGGAATCTGAAAACGTGGTCTCTCGTCGTGCCAACAGGTGGCGACGGAAGGCTGGACAACTTCTGGATTAAGGACCCCACCATCCTTTCTTGAAATTCCTAGTCTTTCAGAAATCAAAAAGAAGTAATTGATGCATCTTCGTCAAAGTTTAGGAGGCTGCAGTCATTTTTCAGCGTAGCTCTCTAAGATCAATTTTGAAAAAAGATTCAGACTGTTTTCAAATATGGCTCCACCTCTGAAAGTACGATAAGCTCGCTCTCGATCAGCCTGTACAAGACGAGACGCACTCCATGAGTCATGTTGCCTCGATGAACGGCGAGCACTGCATCGTTGTTTTTGGGATGATTCGACATTGGCGCACTCAATGTTTTATGAAGCATCGCTTAGCATCATGCGGCGATTGAACCAAGATACGACTCGCCAGCGCCAGCTCGTCGCTAACCGGTACCTTTTGCCCGGCCGCTTCGTGGTCAAAGATATATGAGTGCAATAAGGCATTCCATATGTTATCCTGAACCCCTTCATGACAAAAGTGTTCAAAGGCGCAATAATTGAAGCTGCGGTGGTCAACAACCCGTGCTCTGAGCTAGGCAACCTTTGGCTGAGGAGCACGTAGGCTGGGTTGCAACGTACGTGCGGAGTCGAATTCCGCTGCTCCAAGAGCTCACTACTGCAACAACGATGGTGCAAGACAGCAATTTTAGACCCATTGAGCACCTCAGCAGTAGCAGCGGACTCCGTTCACAAAAGCGGATTGATCCGCCGCCTTCGACGGACTTCTCCGGAACATTCAAAGTTTTGACACCGAAACCACGCTAAACCCTCGTTCAGAAGGCGCGCGGCCGCGACTTGACAGGCGGCGCGCTGGCCCGCCATGTGTGTGCTAATCTAGCGCTGTGCTTTGCTTCAAGAAGCTTCAATAAGATGGAGACAGAAGCTGGCGGCGTCCCCTTTACAGACACTAGCACGACTGGCGAAAAGGATGGCCATCCTGAGAACACCCTCTTGAACATCGTCACAAGCACTGTGGTCGACACCCTCAACGATGGTGGATCTGCGGCCACTTCCACCCCCTTATACAGCGTCTCGGTCCTGCAAGAGCTCATTCGCCGGGTAAGAACGTGTCTGGAGATCAGGCGCCGGCAGTCAGCTCATGTTGGAAAAAATCTCGTTTGAAACTCAGATTTGGAAGTGCGAATGTCAGGCCTTTGCTCGAGACTTGAACTTGTTCAAAATATTTTTACTACGTAAGCTGAAGCCAACGTAAGCTAATAGCTTTTTCATGCATGAACTTCAAGCCTAAATAGAAACAATAAGCTTATGTTAAGCCCTTGTGTAGACGAGGCAGGCTATGATGTTGTTTTGTTCAAGATCCTGCACACTGTTGGAGAGCCAATTCGAGAATTGGTCGAGCGGACCGTGACAGAAATCTTCGACGACATAAGCCAAGACTACTACAGGACCAACTGGAGTAGGACTTCGAAGGGCTTGCACTTCTTAGAGTAACGTCCGGACAAAACCCTGAGGCTCCGATCCATCATTTTCATGGAGATGGGGCCTCACGACCTTTCACAAAAGCTGCTACAAATCGTATTCAAGGTTCTGTTGTATGGTCACCGCGTGTTTTGGTCAGGACCTACTTGCTTGAGTATCCCCAGAAAATGAGGGGCCCTGTGGTCATAAGCTAACGTGCCCGACGAACCCACTCTGAGCAAACTGAGAAAATGTGCTAACTGGGCATGTTATTGCAACACCCCTTTCCGCAATGAAAGGGGTGACAGAAGAACCAATAGCAAAAGGTTAAAAAGGTGACCCTCTAAGTAACAAGAGTCATCAGACTCTTCTGAACAACGTACGTACCGTCGTTTACAGGCGACTTGTTCGCTGGGACTCTCGGTACAAGAGCGGAGCTCGGGTTTCTGATCTACCGCCGAACCGCATCATGCTCAGAGCCACTTGGTTCCCGGGAGTGTCAAGAACTGCTTGCCAATTCTTCTCAGCCCCAGACCAATACGAGATCCACCCAAAAGCCCAGAAAGGTAAAGTCTGCTTGCACAGTGTGTTATGGTTAAAAGGTGGCCGAAAATCTATCTTTCAACTCGACGTTACGATGATATCGTATAGATGCCGATAGGCCTGTAAAAGACGGCATCTCGGGCTCGTCAAGTACTGTTCCTTCGCCTCCGGTGGACAGAGCTTAGACAGGGTTGACTTTGGAGAACAAGAGTCTTGGAAGAGTAGGGAAGCAACTATAGCAAGCCGCCATCATCGCAAACATGGGACGCCATGACATTGATTTCAAACATGGGCATAAAATCTAATTAACCCGTTCAAGTTGTAACACTGCTTGAGGAAGCGTTATGGTGCCCAAAGCCAGGCGCAAGACTCGGGCCGACGATCAAGGAAACGACTTTCTGTTTCTGGTCCGGGCCACCCTCATTTTCTGAAACTGAAGCGACCTTGAGTTAGGGGTAACATAAGCGGGTTCCAATGAAGGGTCATCCATGGCCAGAAAATTTTCATGAACCTTTGAAGATGCTGGTAAGTTTCTTCGCTGCCTCTTCCTTATTTAATGGAGTCAAACGAACGTCACGCGTTCTTTTGTTCCCTGGCTGCAGGTTTTCAACCCGAATTGCACAAAGTTGAGACCGAGAAGCACGACCTTCAGGCCGAAGCAACAGCACGACTGGAGGCTGTTTTCGGTGACATACTACGGAACGGCCTCGAAAAGCTACAATTTGTAAGCTGTTTCTATTTCTGCTTATCACTCGCTTTTTATTGACGTCTTCTTCTATTACAGAAGGCATGGTTCTCAGTCAAAGGCAACCTATATAAGACTTCAATACATGCAACAGATAATTCCCCTCTGAAAAAGCAAGATTTGGCAGTTTATGTTCGGGACACGGGTTCCTTCAAGGCCTGACACGTACTACAAATCTGGACACGAATGATTTCATGGCTCCGTCGCAACCTTCCCTGACCAGCGTTTTAGGCTGTGAGCCTGGTTGCACCTGTGCAAACAATGAGTCAAGCATTCGACTCAGATTGTACAGTATCCTTGAATGAGCGGTCCGTTCTCTATGTTCTGATTTATCTGGACTGGATGATCATTGCAGATCGTCAAGGACAATCCCGGCGCGTGCAAGATGCTCGCTGAATATGAAGGTTTGATCGGCCGCGACGAGAATGCCCGCAGGTCCTTTTTGGGCGAGTTCGCTGCATCATGCCTACATGGCTCCAGGTAACGCAAGGATTCTGGATTTGTCCTCTAGCATGTGCTGGCGGCCCTCAAATATGTCCTACTTTGGTGTTAACTCTTCCGAATATCAGTGTGCAACATGTATGTGGCGGGAAGCTTGAATCTTATCTGACCTCATCATGTGCTCCTCCATCGTTCTCCTTACTGCCAATCATGGATAATAGATCTAAATGGAGAAGCATCTTGTAGAAGCTGCTTCCGTTGAGTGATCCCGTCATATAGTAATTCCCAGACGGGAGCTTTAGTGACTTTTCCCAATGTTGTCTCCGCACGCGATCGCTTCCTGGCAAGCAATGAGGTTTGTAGCATAGTATGCGTTAATAGTATGCATCACGAGATCAAAGGTTTTTGCAACTCTTCCAACGTCACAACCTTAAATTTACACGTGATTATGTGAGGAATGAGAGTACACCTTTGCAGAAACACTTACCCGAAGAAGGAGCAGGACGACCCTCGGCGCTACCTGTCTGTGATAAAGGAGATCGTCGAGAATGATCCGGACTACACCAAGGTGAGTTACAGACACGGCTTTGTCCGGCTATAATGTCGTTCTAACTATTCTGTAACACGCGCGCCCCACTCGAGGCTTGTTCAACGGATACAGCATGCAGGTCAGGATAGGCGGCGTACATTTACCCCGAAGTGACATCATCAGAAGCTCAGAAAACTTATATCCACATTCTAGCAACAAAATGGAGTGGTTGATTGTATACTTCTTATTTGCTGGACTGCACACCACAAAGGCTGCCGCTTCCATGACGCTTGCCCCTTTCACTCTGCAGGACACTCCGCACCTGATGCAATTTGGGCTTTTGGCTTTGGAGGCGCGGCTCGACAAGACGCCCGAAGACCCCCAGGTTTTGTCGGCCCCGGGCGTCCAAAAGATCTTGGAGCTGGAGGATCCGGACTCGGACAACGAGGAAGAGGCGTCCCAGGATTCGGACGAGCAGGAAGAGAAACAGAAGCGTTCCGGAATCGGTGCTTGCTGGTGAGATCCGGAGATAAAAGTGATGACGTGCGGCACAGAGAGAAAAATCAAGGAACAGAATTCTCCAAAAACGCACGGATCAGTCAGCTTTAGAATTTGCGGGCTTTGCCAACTGATTTTGTCACTTCAGGTGCACATGAGCTCCACTCGAATGACGAGAACGTGTACAGATTCGCTTGCAGGCAAAGTCGATGCCTCCATCCGTTTCGTCCCTACTTCACGGACATAATTGGAAGTGGAATAACCTGGAAACTGGAAATACGCTGTGCAGGTGGCGGCGACAGAAGGCTGGACGACTTCTGGGTTGACAACCTACCTGCGCTCTGCTTGGGAATCTGAGAAAAGCAAAGTCGGTTCATTCTTCGTCAAGTAGGGGGCTGCCATAAACTCGTCACCATAGCGTGCTGAGTCGAGAATCGGTCTGGAAAGAATGTCGGAATGTTGCCAATAAGGGTTGCACTCTTGAACAAGGCTCACCCCCGATCAGCGGGCACAACATAAGACCGACTCTGGTCAGGTCGAGCACTGCATAATCTCGTTGAGAGAAGAAACAACGAAGTACATCATGAAGCAACGCACAAATAGAACGAGAGGTTAAACCCGAGTTCCTAGCCAGCGCCAGATTTTCACTAATCCTATTCCATGTTCCGAGGCCGACCCGGTCTTTAATCTAGACTGTACAGGGGATCCCGTCTCAATGCCGCATAAAGGTGCAATGCTAGACTCCAATCGGACCTCGCCAGTTGGATCCGATCGCCAGCGTCTATGAACGATTCCCGCATGCTCCGAGCTAGTGCATTTAGCACTTGGTACGTAGCCAATGCAAATAAGGACGACACAGGCCAATTGGCCAGCTGGGCCAACAAATCACTCAACATCATGCGTAAAGCAAGATATATTAGTCATCGAAACTACTGTAGACGAAAGCACGCTACACAAGCTACCTATGGTGGGTACCGGCCGAGTCAATTTTGACTCCGACCGCCACAAAATTGTAATACCGCGTATCGAATTCCGTCAGTGATACCGGCGGTTCACGTCACGGCAACTCAGGTTTCTGTTACTCGGGCGGTACAAGTACTCAGACAATATTGCTCGGCCGTAAGTCAGTGTTACAGGAGTGAAAGACAGTGTTATGTTTTACACTTGTGTGTGAGCATCAAACTGGCACACAAAGAAGAGCCTTATGCAGCCCATAGAAAGCTCTGACAAGCAAAGAAAAATGTTGGGAGAGCACCTTGAGGGTTTGTTTGAAGACCCAACATAAGGAAATGTCGAGGACAAATCGGAATAAGCACCATACAAGCCTCAAAGTCGGCCGGCATTGCTTGCTCTTGAAATGCGCCTTTTCCTACACTCTTCTTTCAACTTCCTGCACTCCTCTTTCAAGTTAAGTACCGCGGTACCCTCAGGTGGTTCGAGTCGGAACTTCCGACAAACACCATGAAATTTCAAATTTGCGGACGCGCAGACTTGCGCGGTACTGTACCGCCGAATATACCGGAGTTTACCGTTCGTCGACATGTCAGACAATTTCCAATTCATGAACTCGGACCGGATTCTAAAGTACGGCCGAGTACGGTCGTCAGTACCGTGTACATGAAATGTCGCGACGCGTAACACCGGTGAGTCAATTTGGTGACGGTACCGTCGCGCGATTGAGACCGCCGACACCCACCATAGGTAGCTTGTGTATAGCGTTAGTGAGCACCAGACGGTAGGGCCCGGCCTGACCAGCTATCATACCAAGTATAAAGCTTCACATGACATGGCCCGGCCGCTGCCACGTGGGCCGCGCGCTGCGCCTGTCCGGCCGGCCGCCATTAATCAATACATGCATTAACATGTGCCAGTGGGACCGCCTCATGAGCCTCATCGAGCATGGTCGTGTGGAAAGGGGGATAGTAAGGCCGGCGAGCCCCGCTGGGGCCGCCGTATTAAGCATCAGTGGGTGTTCGATGCACATACGGTAGCTAGCAATACATCAAACAAGCTTCATAGCTCGTATAGACGGCGGGCTTATGACCGGGCATGAGCTTGAAGGCGGCAGTCATGCGCTGAAAGCGATCAAGCATGACGCCGGGCCGGCGGCATGACAGGGACTGACTGCACGCGTGGCTGCGCGCCCGCCTGATCGACAGGCCCGCTGGACCTGTCCAATCCCAATCGCGGGCCCCATGAACAAGTGTTCAGATTCGAGGACTGCCGGCCTGGCATCAACTTCACAGACCGCAGCTGTTTGCTCTCTGAGAGCGACTTACTGTACTCGGCTTCCCTCTTGCATCTTCCAAGAGGTGCTTGCTCATTGTCGAAACCATTGAAATGGCTGCTGTATGGCTTGTAACACTACAGTTATTTTTGATTTGACAGTCCTGTCCTCAGACAGACCGGACTGAGGCTATTGGATGCAAGCGAACTTCATAAACGCCCGCGATTCGAACTTTTGAAGTGAACAACTGAAGACTATCTAGCGCGCAACACTATATAACGGATCAACTACAGCACGATCGCTTTGGAGGGGCTTTCGGCCGTTCATCAATGATGAGAGTCCCTTGTCGTCGAGGTACGAGAGTGGACTCGACGGCTTCTGCAGCGGCGGCTGCTCGTCGTTTGCTGACGAGTGCACCTGAACAACCCGTCAGATCTTTTGGTCCACGTGTCACAGGGACAAACTTGCACATCGTTGACAGTCAGAGTCGGACCAACCTCGATCCTACTCGGCGTTCTAACCTTCAATGGTTATCGGATTTGGCTTGCAGATGCGGCTCATCTGAAATGTGTACTTGCTGAAAGGATCCCAAGTTGGCACACGATGCTCAGATTCAGAACACTATCTTTCATAATCAGAACTAGCATGGGTTCTCACAGCCTCAAAATAAGGGAGACGACTTCAATGTCTCAAAGCATAAGGTCTCAACTTCGATGGAGGAGGACGCCTGACTCACGCTTTGCAAGATCTTGGAAGACCGCGTCGATGCCTTTATTGAGCTTTGCCGATGTCGTGAAGTGAGAAGCTCCAATTGATTCAGCGTACCTGCAGGTAAAGCATGGCGATGAGAACTAAAATGCCTTGCAGCACAAGCGGACTGCCAACAAACAAGGCAACAGAGGCGCCCGTTCGTCAACGGTCCCGTCCTCATTCATCGTATGTGGACGGATCAAAAGTTCCCGAAGGGCCGCGCAATAGTTCTGCAGTACTCAGGTTTGATCAAATGGACCGTCTGCTTGCATTCCCAAAATCTACAAAACCTGTGAAAACAGCCATGCGGGAAGGAGAGCTGCCACAGCAAGACAGAAAGCGAACAACATCGTTAAATATATACCAACGGGAGCTTATGCTGGTATGTATGTTGGCTTTTCTGTAGTGAAATCGTCCCTACCATTGTTACATGGAAGCAAATGGGCGGATTCTCGAATAAGCCAATTGGAGGGCGTGTCACTCCCTGGTCTGGAGACGCGCTCTTCTGCTACCAGTTTCGTTTTGCCCTCGAGCTTCCAGTGCCTTGTTACAGGGTTGAAAACGGCAGGGACAAAGGCAAGCCTACAGTTCGATACTGCCTTTGTCCCTGCAAGGCTACAATTCAACTCCCATTGCAAACCCTCTGGAATTCTCGAATCATCAAATGCTGTGCGTTGACAGGCAGGTCGGGGCCTGAATCAGTATTGTGGCGGCAAGCGGCAGATTACGGAGCTAGGCTACAATCGGGCTTGTTTGGGTGAAGGGTGGCATCAAGGCGAGGACGTGGCGTCATGCTGTTAGGAGCAGGGGCCTTCATCACTGTGCCAACTGACGATCGAAGAAAGACGTTTCATCGGGTTCTGATCTACAATTCTAAAGGCAAAAGAGGAAGCACTGAAGGATGGTGGGAGAGTTGCGATCAGATGCCTTAAATGTGTTGCCCGGTCGGCCTTGAAAAAATATGGTACGATCTGCCTGATTCTTACATTACGAAGCCTTCCGTATATGAGCGACGCACAGAATGCAAACAACCGAGGGGGACGACAGAACACAAAGATGAGAATTTTCACTCTGACACTTGAACAGGGACCACCCTTCGCTGTCAGTCAGGCAGCTCTCCTCTTCGTTGCCGCTGCAACCGACGTACCAATGAGGACAAAGACCAATTTTAAGATCCCGTCAGGACGACCAAGGCAATGTTCAGACTTAAAGGCCAGAGGCCGGATCGGATAAATATTTCAAACTACGAAGTTCACAACACATCTGCCTGAAACAATACAGCAACCATCGAGACTGAAAACTTTGTGTGCACTGAAAACTGGAACAAATCTCCTACGCTGCTAGCCGCCAATGTAAGGCTCTTGCGACTGGATCAAAAGCGGAACAAAAGTGGGTGTAGACTTTGCTCGTCATTGGTCTCAATGCAGCCAATGGAGCTTTGGGCTCACAAGCCCAGGCCCTTGAACCATTAAAGCTGCTCAAGGAAACAAACGCAGAAGGAACGGAAAGAACGCTCTACCGTTCAGTGCATGACGAAAGCTGAAAGACCCAACTCCTGTCCGTAAATTTTCTTCGAAGCCAATCGAAAAAACAAGCGGCTGCAACAAACCGACGAAAATAGCGCGCAGCCCTCTGCAGAACACTGAAGGGAGCAACCCGGGTGATCGACTGAGCGCACCAGTACTTTGAGACAAGCCGCTCGCTTCACTCCAATACCTTTAGTGCCAATGATTGTCAGTAACGACTTTATGCATCAGACGTCAGCAAGCATACAGCTGACACCTGCGCGCGCTTAAGGCAGAGGACCGCCAGAACTCGTTGCGCGAGTGATGTTTTCAAAGTAGTCCTGTAAGAGTTACGAGGGGTTGCTTTCAGGGGCAACGGAACGACGCACTTAGGGCGCCAGACGTTCGCTCAACATATCAGGCACGGTGGAAAGAAGACCTGTACACTTCGTGTAGGCCTCACGGATTGACTTCGTTGAAAAGCATAACGTGGAAACCACGAATCGAGTTGGGTTCCAGGGCATAGCCTCGGCAGTCGGGGCATTCTGCGTGTGCTCTGGAATGGGCGTCAAACCGAATTGACAATATGCCTGAGGAGTAGAGTATCACCCCTCAGTAATCGCAGTCTTCACTGCCGTCCTGTGCCGCTCGAATTTAGGGACACAAAAGGACAGCAGGCTCGTGCAAACAGTCTTGTATCTCGTCAAGAAAGTGGTCACGGTCCCGACCCGACGACCCCGGAAGCATAACAACTTCGCTCAGAGTAACAATCAAGGTGCGGTGCTATTCTTGTTAGCGTAACCTCTGAAGGCATAAACCTTATCCTGGGCAGGCAAGTGAAGGAGCAGGCGAACGCACACTTTGTCGTAGCCAGACTCATGAGGGGAATATCAAGTTTTACATTCGCTTTGGAGGTGAAGTTGCGATGCTGTTTCAGGCTTCTTGGAAGAGATGCCCACTGAGACGTCCACTACTGCCTTCTCCGTTTCGACAAACGCTGGAAGTCGATGAACAAGTTGCATCAGCTGCTCATAACGGAGAGAAGGCAAATATTCAGAACCGTCAATATGGTTAGGCTTAATCACCAGCGGATGCTCCAGACCGAAGCCCCGTTGCCGGTGGTGGTTTTTCCCCTCGCCTTGTGCAATCGTACAACTGGCGTCAGGATTAGAATCTGTCAAGCGCAAGTGTGGTGCTCAAGTCGAGCCCCCACCGCTGCCATAACTCGTCCCTGCCATCCAATCTTCCACTCCGAAAAGAAAGTAGAAAGAGTAAACACGTGGTTCTCAGATTTGTGACGTACCCGCATTAACAGGTTGATATTTAGGGGCCTCAATGGCACGGCAAAGCGTGTCTCTTAAACCAGCGCGACAGCATCCGTAAGCAGGTGGTTGCAGCAAATCTGCCAGGTTCAGTCGTCGCCGGTAAAGGATTTTAAATGAGAGAGTACGGTTTCAAGCGAACGCACATCAATCTCGAAGTCAGCTGGATCGTATATACTGCCTCACAAGGATTCACAGCCGATGTTGCCACAGTCTCAAGGCAATCTGGAACTCCGATACCAGCCAGCCATCAGAAGGGTCCAACTGACATATGCAACATTTCCTACCACTCTTTGGGAAAGAATAAAAACACACTCACAGTGTCACGCCAGTGTGGCAACACATGAGATAGACTCGTATTCAATCTTCTTTACCACATCGCGGCCATATTTGTAGCTCGGCATTTGTCTGTGGAATGCCAACAACAGTCGTGTAATGATTCCCCCGAAATAAGTGGGCAGACATTGCCCTAAGATCCAAACCCCGAGGCAGAATGGGTGAGCTTATGTTGGTGATGAGTCTCAGCACCTAAGGTTGGCGTCGAAAATCTTGCTGTCAATGTCGGAGGTTTGCTTTACGCAGACTTCAAGCTTTCATTGCCAGCCGCGCCCTAAAGTCAAGTTCGTTCGGAACAGAGTATAAGGGGCTACGTGGAAAACAACCAGTGCAAACATGATGACATGCTGCATGCAAGTCATGTCAACTTTGCATCTGCCAGACACGTTCATTCCGAATTGACATAAGCAGGCCACAAGAAGGTCAAAAGCATGATCGTCCTTAGGCGGCGACAATAAACCAAGGCCTTCTCCATATGGGAAGAGAAGCGACCTCAAGGCAAGCATTCTGTTGCATGAGCATTCCAAGTTGCGAAGACATGCATTCATGTCATCGACAATGCTCAATTTAAGATACGGTATGTCGAAGA
Organism: Klebsormidium nitens; assembly: GCA_000708835.1. Taxonomy (NCBI): domain Eukaryota; kingdom Viridiplantae; phylum Streptophyta; class Klebsormidiophyceae; order Klebsormidiales; family Klebsormidiaceae; genus Klebsormidium; species Klebsormidium nitens. The sequence goes on from DF237302.1 coordinate 49,391, forward strand.
AAAGCGTTGTCGAAAAAGCATCGCAGCAAGGAATTGGGTTAAACAAGGAGAGGCCATATGGAGTCTGGCGGAGCAAACGGATCAAAAGCGGAACACACTCGCCATCAAGGCGCGCTTATCGTCTGGCCTTAGTGTGAAGACCGCGGCCGTGGGCTTCTGAGCCCAGGCCCTTATCATAACCAGCCCTTAATTAATAGAAAGGGCAGACAACTCTGCCGTAATGGAACCTGAAACACTTGATCTTAGAAAAAGCATTTCCAAGAACCCGAGAGAGCGCGCGCTTCAGCCTTCCGCAGAACAAATCTAAGCTCATATAGCGACGCACGCAGTCGGCTGAGCACCGCTTTCTCTCTAACAAAAGCCGCTCGCCGCTTGCCGCTTTAGAGAGCACTGAGGTATGTTATCGGGGGCAACATCACTCTGTGCAGCGGAGGTTAGCAACAAGAATACTACAGCAATTATTTACACGCACACACAAGACGGTTATCTGCTCGAAGTGGAATCACGAGTGAACGTGATAAGGCATTGGTGCACCCACAGACTGGCTCCGCAAAATGCACACAATCAGGGCGGTTTGAGGGACAATAATACGGACGTACTTAAGGCGCCAAAAGCGCCCATACACGCGGTCGTTATGAGCGCTTCACGGCTTGACGGAGTTCAACGCCATAAAGCGAAAGTCAGGGGGAAAAGTTGGGTCCCTATGGATGGGCTCAGGAGTCGGGGCTTACAGACGGGCGTCAGACCCAAACGGGTGCGCTTGTGAGGCGGACACCGTCAGACCCTCAGTCATGACAGTCTATCTATTGCCGCTCAGCAGCAATTCGGACCCAATCGAACAACAGGCTTGCGCAAAAATATTGTACTTCCGTCAAAAGAGGTTGTGCTGGTCCAGATTCGACGATACAGGGAGCATAAGTTGCAAAACAAATCCGCTCAGAAGACAACATTGACAAGGGGCTGTGCGGCTCTCCATAGTAGAATGACCCAGACAGAAAAGCAAGGGGGGGCTGTCATTAGTAGTGGACCCCTGTACTCAATTTACCTCCATGTCAAGCGGTTCGTCAATCCGATTCCTGCCACTTTAGAAGGTTTGCAGTTCTGAACTGGTTGTCTTGGTCTGCCTTGTTTGGAGTCCTTGACAATTCCTAAGTTACATATCTTCAGCAGAAAATGAAAAAGGTTCCTTATCCTCCCCCTGAGAAATTTGCAGCCACGGACAGGGAGGTTTGCGATGATGTTTCGTTGATTTACAATGATGTGCGAAGAGCAGCAATTACTTGCTTGAGTATGGCACGCTCACTCTGTCTGTTCGGTCAAGTCCAGTTCTTCTTGCCGGTCCAGGTCGATCTTGTTCCCAGCAATCGCCAGCACAATGTTCCGGCCCGCCATTTTCTTGAGCTCCTTAACCCAGCTCTTAACCCGGTCAAAACTGTCCTTGTCGGTGACATCATAGACGAGGAGAGCGGCTGCAGAAGAAACGTCTCCAAGTTTCAGTGGAGGTCAAAAAACGAGGAGCTACATACTCCCCCATGCTTAGTGCGTGCTTCGCTCCGAGGGAGAGAAGGAGAAAGTGGTGAGCAACCGGACTCTGCCTCCGTCGGTCTTCAAAGATTCCCCAGGCTACTGTGTTGCCCCCCAGAGAAGACGCAAGGGAAGCAATGCAATCATTGCTTACTAACTTTATCGTGGATATCAAACCGCGAAGGAAGCCGCGTTCAACCCCAACAGAAGAGGCACGAAATATATAAGATGCTCTGTATGACCAACCTATGACTTTGAAAACAGTCTGATTACTATTCTCATGTGGAATGAACCTGCCTTCCTTCCCCAATCTTGTGCATACTTCCGCCTTTTTTAGTTGCAAGGATCTGCTTTCCGCGATTGCCTATTTCCTCTGAAGGGGCAAGCATTGCAAAGTCACTGATCAAAGTAAGACAAATAGGAACAAAAGCTTTCTTACTAGAGACTACTGTATTTGCAGAAATCTTTGCCCGAACAAAACATCGAGTCCTGTGACAATTCAACTCATTGAAGTCATCATCGAAGGTCGACTCACGCAAGAAACGCCATTTATGAGCCTGACTCAAATTTGAAGTTCAGTTCAACGTCCACAACAAGACATAGACACAAAAAGGACATGGACTCACCATCGGCATCCCGATAATAGATTGGGCCTAACGAGTGGAACCTTTCCTGTCCCGCCGTATCCTGTAGCCCACCAACCAGAGTATGTTCAACTTCGCCGGTCCAATGATGAAAGCTCAACTGCCAATAACCCAGTCGAGCATGGCTCACATGGGAAGACGGCACACATTGCTTTTTGAGGAGGCCCCGCAGGAAAGCTGATGTGAATTATGGGAGACTTGGGGAAGAAATCCACAATGATGATCAAACTCAATGCTTGAATGCCAAGCTGGGCAAAACCTTAGCAACAAAGTACTAAGCAAGCGGCAACTCTGAATTCTGTCTTTGACAGACACACACAGCAGGCATCAACCAAGGCGATTTTACTTTTTGGGCTTCCATGACACCCTCCAGGATCTTTCTGCTGAATCCTTCAAATTAGGGGTTTTATTTCTTCAGGATCAGCACTACATTGACAGAGAAGGAAATGTTCTAAGCATATGCAAAGTGAGAACTCACCCAGATGGACAGGGCAACAGAAGTTTCTGCATCAACCAACACCTTCTTTGAGAGGAAGGATGCCTGGATGGTGGCTTGCTGTGTGTCAGAAAATTCGTCCTTGGCAAAGCGGAGGAGAAGTGATGTCTTCCCCACGCGGCCTGAAGCAGAGAGTGGCTCTGATCAACAAAAGAAGCTCCACCATCACGACAAAAGGACGAGATAGCACCGGAACAGCAGGGAGCTATTAAGCTCAAAAGGGTATCAGACTCTATCCAGAACAGCTGGGGGAGCGGCTCTTCTCAAACTGGAAACAAAAGCTAAGAGCTTTTGTTGCAAGGCTGCAAGTACATCTCAACAGGGCGATGACTACGGCCCAAACTCAGAATCAACGTGCAGCGCTTAGATCGAATCAAGTAGCTCTACTCACCTTCTCCCAAAAGAACTACCTTCAGGTTCGCAGCAGGACTTGCAGCCCGCATCGTTCTGCTCCAAGCTGCCACAGCTGCTCAAAGCCCTAGGTATCTTGGGCTACACCGGACAGGGGCAAAGTGCTCTATCCGCTTCCAGCAGCCGCCCTTACATGCCACGATACCTGCATGCAAGGGAATATTGCAACAACTGTCCCAGATCATAGATGAAATTGCATGAGCATGCCGTGTACAGGGGCCCAGACAGTCAGCATTATGATACTGTATCAGATACATATACCTATACCCACTTTAATACTTTACCCACAGTCACCAGACTGCGGTGTGAACTGGAATCAACGCACTTTCAGCCACTCGATCAGAAATTTGAACAGCATCGGACGGGGTAGGACGCCTATGTTTCAAAATTCAAACTCAGGGCCAAACGAGCACATCTATCACGATGGAATGCTCTGTAGAGCTTGGATATCTAGCATTCTGAGAACCCTTCTAAAAAGGGGCAATGCTTGAATGGCGTCATTTGTTCAGTGATTTTGAAAGGATTTAGAAATTCCTGATGCGCTAGGAAAGCTGCAGGGCCCGCTCTATTGTTTACCAAGTTTTTCAGATGCGCCATGCGCTGGTAATTTGGAGACACAGGGAGGGCTCATTTGAGAGGATGACCAATTGACAGCCATCTTTTCGTTTCTAGAAGATGGGGGCGCCAAAGGTGCAGGATGCACCAGGAGAGATAGCTGCCCTAAAGCGGAAGCTTGAAGCGTTGAATTACATTGAAGGCGTTGAGGGTGTGAACGCATACTCGGCTCCTTTGACAAAGAGACTCCTAGACGATGTCGTGCATACCACTGAGAGATACCGCTCTTTGAAGATGCAAGAAACTCGAAAGTCATACGAGCTGGAGAGCGAGAGGAAAAAGGCAGAACTTCTGCGGCAGGAGAATGGGAGGCTGCTGAAGGAGAACAACGAGTTGCACCTGGCCCGGATGAAGGACGCAGAGGCGAGCCGTGCAAACGAGAGGAGCAGCTGGCTAGCACAGAAGAAGTCGGAAGATGAGCTGGCGGAGCTGCGGTTCTGGAAAACGCAGGCCGCGAGCAGATTTGAAAGCTTGGAAAAGGAGAAGGATGGGTTACGATTGCAGCTACAGAAGCAGCTGGGAGGTACAGAGCCCCCCGCTCCAATTCACACCACCCTTCCCTTGCCACATCTGACCTGCAGGACATGTGTTTTAAAGCCTGAGCAGCTTCAGTACTGCAAGCACACTAACTGGTTACTTCATATACCGAATGGTTTAGCGTAGGCACACCTTGTCTCGGACGGAGCCTCGTCAGCCAAGCTGGCCTTGAAAGGTCTTTATCTGCTTGGCGATCACGTGCTTGGTGTACACTTTATGAAGTCTGGACCTGTCTCATGCAGGTGATATGGATTTCACCATCTCTGATCCACTAGGTGAGCTCACTCTCAGAGTCTCAGCAAACGCAAAGCTGGTCATCTGGACGGCTGGCTGTTGGTTTGAATCAGTTGCATTTATAACAATGGGCAATGTGCTGAGGTTCTTACACAACATTTCAACCCTGTAATTTGTGACCCGTGTCTACCATGACGATATCGCCCCCACAGTGTTAAGAGTGCTTACATAACTGTGATACATTGTCTGCAGTCCCCCTGACAGACGAAGGTGCAGTGGCAAGATTACCTGCGGCCAAGTTGCCTGACTCAGGAGTAATTGACTTGGTCAGGTGAGTTTGTGTCGCAATTTCTTGGTGACTGATCATGAGTACTTCGGTGGTCCCTCAAGAGCTGGGCATGAAGTTGCAAATGATGGATTTACAGATCAATTATTATGAATAAAACAAAGGCAACAAAAGCCACAAGAGGGAAGAACGGGGGGCTCGGGAGGGCGGCATTCGAACAAAGAAGAGGGGGCTGCAGCACTATACCTCACTCACAAATGAGATGGCTCGCAACTCAAAACAGAATTGCTTGATTTATTGGCAACTCGAGTGTGCCGGTCAACTGCTGCGTGCAACACTAGAAGAAGCCATTGAAACCATCTGAATGCTGTTCAATAGGCGTTGGTTGAAAACACGACAAGTGTGTCCATTCTCGCTCTTAGCAGTGAAAGGGGCATTCTCAAGTCTGGGTGTCACCTCTCTTAAAACTGCTTTAAGTGTACAAGTGGTTGGACTCGGCTGTCAAAATATAATACATGTGAGACAGAGTCTGCTGTAAAACCTGCCCTTTTGGCACTTTTGCCAGGCTGTCAGACGAGAGGGCGGCCACCAGCGCCGAGCAGATCGCTTTCCTGCAGGCCCAGCAAGCAGAGCTCAGCGAGTTGCTGTCGACAGCGCAGGTTTGACTTTGACACATTAAAAGCTTTATCAGCGTTGTGCCAATCCATTTCGATCCCTGCTGCAATCTGCCGTCTTGCTAGTAGCCTGCACCAGCCACCGCTTTGCCGATTCTGTAAAACTGTTTTGGAACTAAAAGGTGTTGCCTGTCGTTGTAGCCCAGGGTAATCTGCATGATAGAGTGACCCAGGTATCACTTCTCCTGATGCATAACTTGGCTTTACAGGCTACGGTGCAAGCACGAGAAGAGGAAGTTCAGCGCTTGACACGATTGCTGGAGGGGGGCCGCAATGTTGACGACCTCTCCGCAGGTGCGTGCAATACTACCCATAGAGCAGGCCCTTTGTAGTATGCGCTGTCTTTGAGTTCCTCGAAGAGAGCAATCTGAATTTGATCATGCTTATTAAGCCTAGGTGAGATCTTACAAGTCAAAAACGGCTTCCGGTTCTTGTGTTCGGATCCTAACGGCTGGAAAATCTCCAAGCCCCTCTCCTTGTTGCCCTCAGTCATACATCTGGTCCCTGTCTGTGCTTTCAAACCTAATGCAGGAGTCGTACACGAAGCACAGCGCTGTCAATGAGAAGGCCGATGGAGGTCCTGCTCTCGGACTTGCTTGCACAGATTGCCATAACACTGACCATAACCAGAAGACACTTCCATACCTACATACATAACTTCTTGCTTCCTTACTTACACGATTTCTTGCAGAGCACGAGAAGAAAGCGGCAGAGGAGCTCCTCACTTCCTTGAATCACCAAGTGGAGTACATGACGAAAGAACTGGCCGCGTTTGACGAGGTGAGGGTCACATTTTTACAATGACTTAGCAGTACGATTTTCGGAAGGGGCTGAAGTCTCTCTTGGGACTGTGTCCAATTGACCCATACGAGGCCGACCTGCTGCATCATTAGTGTTCCTGCGATTCATCAACCCGTCCTGCACACTCCACAGTAATATTGCTCTCATAACACGTCACTGGAAGACCATGCCCTCTCACTTCGTTTAGGTTTAAAACATGCTAGTCGAAGATCAGACCCTTTTCCTCACCTGTCCTTAGTCCCTGTCTGTTTCGTACAGGTGTCCAAGAAGAAGGAGGAGGCAGAGCAGCGGTTGCAGCAGGCGGAGGCTAGGGTCAAGGCCTTGACCGACGAGGTGGCCGAGCAGGAATCTCAAGCCAAGAAGGTACGAATGGGCAGCGGCACGCACGTTTTGTTTGTCGATTGAGAGTTGACGCGACTTGTCAAATACTGTGATGTTGGGAAAACGACGTACGGTGTTTGGTGTGCGCCAACCATGCTCTTGCAAATTACCACTCTGTGCAAGTAGCACCTTGCTTGAATGACGACATTGGCTGTTTGGGCGTTACTACAAGAAATTTTATCTGGAAGAAGCGGCGGTCCTCGTTGGCGGTGTCGGACCACTTCGAGGCCTCAGCCGATCGTTTCTCAGATATGCATCGAATCTCCTGGGCATATGTCAAAATCCTCATTGCCTCCTGATTTGAAGGCCGTGACGCGATTCCAGTGCTGACACCATCCGGTATGCTCCTGCTTCTAACTCACACCTTTGCTCCTCTTCAGTTGGTCAAGGAAGTTCTCGAAGTCCACTCCCTGCTCGGCCCAGCACCCGCCTCTGCTCCAGGCGAGTCAGACTCAGCGTCCGCTGATTTGTCGGAGAGGATGGAGGCCGTAAAGGGTTCGTTACGAGAGCGTATAGAGGAGCTGCGGTCGAAGATGGCTGGGGAGAAAGAGGAGCTGGAACGGCTGAGGGAGGCGAGTCAGAAGCATCATGAGCAGGTGAAGGCGCTCAAGCGGAGAGTCGGCGACCTGGAGAAGGAGAAGGCGGCGTCTGCAGAATCGTCACAGCGGTTAGACCACCCTTTCACTTACTTGTACTTTCCTTTTGGCTGATACTTGGAAGCCGGAAGTGTCACTTTGTTCGCTAGCTCCAAACGTTGAGAAATTCAATAACATGAAAGATGGGAGGTGCCATGTTGTTTGCCTGCTGCAGAATACTGAATCGCGAGTGTACGAGTGAAGGCTCACTTGCCTTTATTGCCTTTCATGATACTGGGACCGAGTAGGAAGGGCCGAGATGAAGCAAGGGTCTAGACTGCACTTGAGAAGTCTTACTGTACTTGAGAAAGGCATCATGCATTTCAATAACGGAAAATGGAACTTTTGTGTTGAAGAAGATCGACGGCAGACGTAATGTGCCTGAAAATATGGCCACAGATGATGCCCACAGATGCAGACGCTTTGAGAGGGTGGAGGTCTATGTTCAGACACCGATTTTTTGAGTCCTTGTTCTGCTTACGAAGAGGCCAAGCGAATCTGACAAGATGGAAGGTCTAGTCCAAGCTCTTCAGATGGTTCCCCCATCTTCTGACTGTCCTTCAGAAGTTCTTCGAGGAGCGCTGATCACTTTCTCCGCTTTTTCGACGTTTGCGCTGTCAAGCCTTTAACGGACGTCAGCGCTGCTTCTCTTTGCAGGACCAAGGACGAGCTGGCAGCTGCGATGCGGGAGCTAACCGGGGCCAAGAACGAGCTGTCCACCAAGCAGATGCGGATTCAGAAGCTCGGCCAGGACTGCAAGAAGCACAAGGAAGCGGTGGCAAAGCTGGAGGCCGAGTGTCGAACCGCCAAAGAAGGGCTGGAGGCTGCCAGAAAGGAGACGGAAGCTGCTCGGAGGGCTCTGGGGGGGAGGAACGGTGCTTCTGGCGCAGCGGCGCAGCCGGTGGAACAGGATGGGGCGGCGACAGAGCTCCGGAGGAGAGTCGAGGAGCTTGAGAGGGAGTTGCGGGAGGTCGATGAGCAGCGGCGCTCCGCAGAAGCGTTGGTGGAGTCACTGAAAGTGGAGTCGGAAACTTTGAAGCGGGAGCTGGCAGGGAGAGACGAGGAAGTGGTTCAACTGCGTTTGGAGGTGGAAAGAAGCGCTGCGGAAGGGGCAGGTGGACCAGCGATGACCGGAACTGAGTCGGAGCTCGCTGCGAAAGACGCGCTTCTCCAGGAGTTGAGGCTGAAGTTGCAGGAGGCGGAGCAAAGGGCCGCTCTTCTGGCGCGGGAAAAGGAGGCGCTGGTCGCCGAAATGCAGTCTGCGTCAGCAAACGGCGCAAACGGCGACCAGCTGCGGGAGCTGCAGTCGATGCTGGCGACTCTCCAGGAGGAGCTGCGGCGACGAGACGAGAGCGACCCGGGCCGTCCAACAACTACCTCGGGGACTGGGGAGGGTTTCGAAAAGCCGACTGTATTGGACGTGGAAGGCACCCGGGAGGAGAGTTCGTTGCCAGCGGGATCGACAGAAAGCGTGCAAGGTCAGTACGGAACGTCGGGGCTCCAGGAGGGTGACGTGGCACGGCTGAAGCAGGAGCTCCTCGCTGCCGGGAAGCAGATTGAGGCAGTCACGGCCGAGAGGGACTCGCTGAAGGGGAGGGTCGAGGAGTTGGTAGCGCAGGTCTCGGAGTTGCAGTGGACGGTGTCGGCGCTAAAAAGAGCAGCGGAGCTGGGGTTGCAACGAGCGGCGGACAGCGAGGGGGCTGACGCCGATGGGGAGGGCGGTCTGCAGGCGGCCGTCGATAGGCTGCGATTTGAGCTGGGCGAGAGGGAAGCGGACCTGGCGTGTCTGCAGGAGGACTACGAGGTGCAGGCGAAGAAGATGCAGGAGACGATGGAAGTAAGTAGTCGGTCGTACTCGCTCCCTTTCCTTGCTAAAGTTGCCGTTGCTAAGCGAGACCACAGCTGATATTAGAACACGTACTGGGCGACGGAAAACGCTCCAAATAGTGCTGCTCGTCAGCTATTTGTCGAGCCATCGTCCTTTGTGGCTACCTTTAGTTGCAAAGTCGATCTAAGTTGGTGACGAGTCACTGTGTCCTTTGGCCCAACAGTTCTGCAACAGATCTGAGTCTCTTACTCCGCTTACATGGAGCAAGTTCCATCTTTGAGCGGAACTTCTATCGTCCCTGACTGATCCTGGATGGTCGATTCAAGTACGGTGGCTTTTGTCAAAGTTCACGTGGTAGCGCTTCAGAACTTCTATGAACGATCATACTCATCTCTACCTGTGCGCTCTGACATGGCCGTCTTTTGAGATCTGTTCATCTCATTACGTTTCAAAGGTTGTCGGACGCCCAGTTATAACTCCTGTAAGGCCCCTTAAGCTGAACGGCGAACGAGAGAGACCTAAGCCTGTGGGCAACTTTGCTCTTGTGTGCAGGAGCTCAGCCAACGTGCCGTAACGCTTGAGAAGACCTGCGCGTCCTTGGCCACGGAGAAGGAGCGGGCCGAGACCAGCCTTGAGGAGGTGACGCTCTAAGCATCCTCTTCCCCTGGACAATCTATATTCAGTAGAGACTTTTGTCCTTGATTTACCTCGTAAAGAGAATCTTAGACCTGCCACTGACCAGCGAGGGGACCCATGATCTGGCGCGGAAGTGCTTTTGTTACTGGATTGTTCTAAAGACTGCGGCTCATCGTTGGCGTGGTCAGCAGATCATTCTGTACCCTCGACGGCGAGAACGACTAACCTCACCCAAGACTGTGTCCATTCAGTTGGTTTTCGCAGTGTTTGCGAACGATCCGGTAAAAGGTGTAAAACCTGGCGGAACTTTATCCAGACTTTCCGGTTTCTTTGCGTCCGCGTGCAGGCGGTTGCAAAAGCGAAAGAGGCGCAGGCTGAGTGCCAAAGGCTGCAGGAAGCTGAAGCCAAGCTAGCCACAGACCTCGACAAGGTGACAATACAGTCCCTTCGCGCTCACTGACAAATTTTAACGCGCCACAGACATAGGACACGACTTGCTCGGTGATGTTGAATGACATCCCTTGATTCTGTCAGTAACCACTTGCTCAGGGCTTTGATTGGATGCCAGACTCTCTCTTGAAACCCGTTGAATGGAGTTCAGCAGCCCACTACCAACAAGCTTTAGTTTCTCAACTGGAAAAGGGTCGGTTGATCGGACGACTGCCGGAGGTGCACAGCGTGTTGGGCAAGCGTGCTATCTAACACCACGCGCGTTCGTCCTGCCAGGTGGAAAAGCAGTACGCCGCTGCCAGTAAGGACCTGCAGGATTCACGGTCGGAGGGGCTGCGGCTGCGGCGGCAGCTGGCGGAGGCTGATCTGGTGAGTCGGTGATCAATGGAGCACGTCGCAGAGTTCCCATTTCACGTGGTAGAGCGCGGAATTCGTTTGTGTTCTGCAAAAAAGGTCCTCTTTACTGTGGAAATCACAAAAAGCGTCTCTTGTGTACGGGGTCTGGTCAATGCTTCGTGGTTCGAGAGCGCAGATCACCGCTCGAGTCCAGTCCGCCATACGTCGAGATCAGTGCGTCTGGGGAAGCGGAGCACTTTCAGAATTGATTGTTTATCCGAGTGATCTGAAGTCACCTTCCCTTGCACAGGGCATGGGAACGCAGTCTCTTCAAGGCGACGAATTGCAGCGGCAGTGCGTCACCCTAAGGTAGGTCTGCTTCGGTGCAGACTGGATTTGGCACTTCCCTCAATATGGTCCTGTGTTTTGTTCTGCATAGATTTCTGCTTCTACTCTGCCTCTTTCACCAAGTTCGACATTAATACTCCTGCTTGCTCTTCTCGTGTTCGTCAAACCCTCTAGATGCTGTGGAAAGTCCTCACTGGCAGGGATGAGTAAGCGGGTCTTCGTACCCGGCACTCAGCGGAAGACAGCGACGTTTCAAACTCATGCGTGCGGCTTTCAAGCTGGACAAGCAACTTTCCTGACGCTGCACACAAAGTTGTTGCAGGCAAAGTCTCCAGGCGGCGAAGCAGCGCGAAGACTCGCTCGAGACGCAGGTCAGTGAGTTGACGACTCAGCGCGACAAGGAGCGGAGCGCCGCGTCAAAGGTGCGGGAAGAGCTACTCGAGGCGAAGTAAGTACTCCTACTTTCTATGAGCCTGGTGGTTCGGGAACGCTTCCGGAAAAGTGACGCACTCAATTGCTGAGAACAACCGCGTGTCAAATCTGATAGGCAACGGGTGAGCAGGTGCAGTAGCAATCCGTTGTGAGGGTTTCGATACTCCGGTCTCGAGTCGGAAACGGTCAAAGGCGCTCGACCATTAGGGGCATGCCTGTCAACCGCGAGCCCTCCTCACCAGGGATGGCGTGACGGCAATCAGAGAAAGAGAGCTTTACCTGCTGGTCTCGTTACACCAACTTCTGAAAAACAAAGTATCAAAATTTCAAGTTTCAAGGCTGATATGTGTTTGGAAAACATCGTTCAAGCTTTTTGTCCCGAGCGATCCTGTTGGCGGTCAGGGGATCAACATGGAAGCACCTCACCGTCTTTCGTGGGGTGTCCCGCACGACCTGTTGATTGTCGACTCGAATCTGTTTCTGATTACTCCTCGATTGCCTGGATACGAATTTTGGAGCCTCACAGTGGCGAACGCTCTTTCAGGCACCAGCTGGACAACGCCGAGAAAGACGAGGAGCAGCTGAAGACGCTGATCACCCAGCTGGACTCGACCAGGGAGGATCTGGTGAGCCTGCGACGGTTGCGCACAGATTGCTCTCAAAACTCCTCCGTGAGCACAAGGTCCTGAGCCACTTTCGTGTCAACAACTTTGGCCAGTATCCTTTGCTGGCCGCTTTGACTCGATTGTCGGAATGTAATGTCATTATCGGTCGTAAAGTACCACTTTGTCTCGAAGCTTCCGTGATCCACAATAAAAACGCGACCGGGTTTTTGATTTGTGCGGTGAAGCATCGCTGGAGCATAAACTTGACACTGCCCTTGTCGAGGTAGCGAGGAGCAAGAAGCAAGCAATGGTCTTGGCCGTTGCAAAAAGTAGCGCAGACCACCTATTACAACGTTCCCAGAACCCCGGATATTAAGCTTCGAATTTAAGGGGTGATTGCTAGCGGTCTTCCTTCTGGTCGGAATCAACCCTGCGATCAAGCAATGCTTCCGCTCAAGCGTCTCTTTGCGAACCCCAGGATTCAATTTGCAGATGCTACCAACCATTCAGTCAACACGTGCAAGCTCTGAGGAGAGGCAGGACGTGGTCAACAGTCTCTTCAGACTAACACCAATTGGCTTCTTCAACCGCAGACACGCAGCTTTCATCTCATCTCTCGTCGCTATTGTCAGGAAGCTTTACCAACTACAATCCTGTCTCCTCTCCAGGTCACGAAGCTGCGGGCCTCGTTGGCGGCGGAGCGCGTCGCCAGCAAGCGCGTGTCCAGCCTGGAAGAAGAGAAGGCGGGCGTGAAGCGCGAGCTAGACAGGGCCTCTGCGGAGGTCGCCCAGCTGCGGCAGGTCATCGAGGCGCTCGACCGAGACAGGGACCACATGCAGGGAGAGGTGCGTATACTTTCTCCTGCTCCATACCGTTCCTTCAGCGACCCTCTCATATCCTGGGGATGACGTCCGACAACATCGAAAACGGATCTTGAGACATGAGCGTTGGCCGCCTTGTCCAGCGAAAGGCGGGGCGCAGGACCGCGGTCCTCCGCACAGTTTCTTTTACCTCTTGTGGTTTCTCTAGATTTCTGTGGAAGGCAGTATCAGTCTCCCACCGATGGCAGTCCGGGTGGAGGAACGCCTCGTTCAGGAGACAACAACGCAGAGGGCGGTTCCGCTCTTCTTCGATTCGATCTTCCGTCCCTTTTGTCGGACGTTACGTTAGACCGGATCCTGCATGGTGACGTCAGAGCGGATATGATCAGCCGCCTGGTCCAGGAGACCGCGAGCGTGTAGTCTTGCAGTCCTGCCGGGGATCCGCTCCCTTTCGTTTCCTGCTTTTGTAATCCCATTGGGCTGCGCTGACGTCACGTTATCATACAGTCATCCCGCAGGTTGACGTCCGAGCAGAGGAGATCAGCCGCCGGTCGAGGAAACCGCGAGCTCGCAGTCTTTCAGTCCTGCCTATTTTCTGCCCCAGCCTTATTCTCTGCTCACGCTTATTTTGGACTGTGCTGACGTCATGCGATCATCCGGTGATCCTGCAGGTTGACGTCCGAGCGGAAGAGATCAGCCGGCTGTTCCAGGAGACGGCGAGCGCACACCCTTGCAACTCTGCCCAGAATCTGCTCCCCTCTGCTTTTTGCTCCGTTATTCCCTCCGCACGGAGGTCACATAAGCAGCCAACAATTCCGAAGGTAGACGTCCGAGAGAGAGAAAGTCAGCCCCCTGGTCCAGGGGACAGCGAGGCCTTATTCCTGCGTGCAACTTCGTTCAGCATTACTCACGTGCTTACATGCCCTCTCGCTTATCGCGCAGGTTGACGACCAAGCAGTGGCATCCGGCGGCTGGTCCCATTGCTTTATGCTTACATGACTTTCGTGCGTCCGCTGAATCTCCCTCAAACACCTCGCAGGTTGACGTCCGCGCCGAAGAGATCAGTCGGCTGGTCCAGGAGACGGCGAGCGCACAGGGCCACGTGGCCGACTTGCGCATGCAGCTGGACACCGCGGAGCATCGGCTGGCCACGGCGACCGCCCGGGCGACACAAGCGGAGGAGGAGGTACGAACATTGTATTGTGGTCGCCCTTTACGGTGTCGATTCAGACTCTGCCTGTGTCAGCAAGGGTCACTTCGTACGCTTCCTTTCCGGCGTTGACGATTTTGTGTGGGGGCCTACTTTCAAATTGGGTTGCAACCACTAAAGGCTTCTAGTGGAGCTCGTGTACGTCAGACGGAGCTCGTGTACGTCAGGACGTCCGCTGTCCTTCTCAACATGAGGCGGGCTAGCTCTTCTACACGCGGTCTGAACATCTGGACGTCTCTTGCATGCTCCTGGCAGACGCTTTTAAGATTTAGTGACCACTGTGCTCCACTTCAGGTGACCCGCACTCAGGAGCACCTGAGGCGGCAGACCGACGCAAACGGTGCCCTGCAAGAAGAGTGCGACATCAAGGTGCGATCGCCCGAACTTCCTTTGGCAAGTGCTTTGATAGGCTCTTATCGGAGATGTCGAAGTTCCTGTTGACCGCAAAGGTTGTTCTTGTGGTGACCAGGTATTTGCATGTTAGGCCAGTGCCCACAGCCAGCGTGAAGCGTTCGTGAGGGAATCTTGTGGATGTCCCCCAGCGCGTTCCCGAACTCCTTTCTTGGGCCCGTTTAGTTGCTCATATTAATATTATTGCTCATTACGCTCAGTTGCTTCTCAAAGTGGTGGAGGAGCTGTCAAATGCTCAAGGAAAGCAGAGAAGACAAGGGTCTCGTTTGGATAACAAAGTAGGCACATTACAAAGAGACACCGGAACTGCGGAAACGGCCGGGAATATAAGTGTTCTTTGAGAATCCCGACCAGATTGACTACGACTTGTGCTGCTCTGATGCAGGCCGGCGAACTGCGGTCGCTTGCGGACGATCTTGCCAACCTGACGCGAGAACAACAGGTACGTGAAGCGCCTTTTAAAATATTGAGTGTCAGTCCTCATGCACAGTCCGTTCCGACTATTCCGGCTGTTTTGACCGCTCTGTCTTCTTGAACTTTTCCTTCCGAACGCTCCTGGGATTCCAAGACTCCGCCGTCCGTCCTAGTTCATTGTTCGCGGTTCCTTTGACGACTCTCTTTGTGCTTCGCAAACACAGTCTTGATTCTCAAGTTTATCCGCCCGTTTGGGCCATCCCGTTTTCGGCAGATCTCCTGCTCCTAGTGCAGCGCTCAGTATCCGAGCTTTTCGTCCGTTTCCCCTCACGTCTCCTTTTCCGTTCCGTGAATACAGCACTTGAATCAGGAGCTGGTCCAAGTAGCAGAGGAGCGGAACGCTCTGCAGGACGAGCTGGAGCGGGTGGCCCGGAAGCTCGAGTACGCGGAGCAGGTACGGTGACAAACAGCTTTCGAAGCTAATTATTGCTGATGTCACGTCTCTTTGGAGTCACGGCCTTGCGCAGGACGCTGATGTTGCAACCTTTGAGACCCCGACGGTCGCCGTCGACTTTCAATGGTGCTCAGCACCGCTTGTTGAAAATTCAGTCCGTTTAGCAGATCCAGTCATCGACTTCCTCGTGTAGGTCGGAATCAGCTAGTCGTAACGTCGACCTGAGAGAAGTCCCTTTGCTTGCTGTCCGTCACGCCTTCACCTTACGAGGCGCCTGCAGCAAGTCGACGCGACCAGAAAATCCCCAAATGCTGGAACCGTCCGAGGCCGTTGCTCGATGAGGTTCACTCTTCCCGCATGCACGGCCGAAAGCAACCGTCTCTTTAAGTGACGAATTGATCGCGAGCGGTGATGCAGCTACCAGAAGGACAGCCCCACGAAGACCGTACTGACACCCATTTTTTGCACGGTCGCAGCTGCTGCGCGCCCGGGACAAGGAGCACGAGGGCCTTCTGACGTCATTGCAGCAACTCGGAGAGGAGAACCAGCGCCTGGTGACCGAGCTTCAGCAAGCCCAACACGAGGTGATGACCTACTACCGCAACTCTTGGCTCAGCCTGTGATGCAGTCGCCAACCTCGATCCTCCAGGAATGCAAAAGTTTTCAGATCTTTGCATCCTCCTTTAAACGCAAGCTTCTATACATGACCAGCTGATCAGACGAATTGAATACCTAGTTGAAGGGACTGCGCCGAATAATTAAGAGTGCAGTGGCGCGACAACTTCTGGTCCGAGCGGCAAAAGTATTTTGGTCAGATACTGAAAGCCGTCTCAGGTGGTGAAGATTGCAAGGAAAGTCTGCTCTGAAGTTCTTACTCGTCGGTCCAATCAAACTAGCTTTATCGTGTCCGTGCAGATTCAGCACTTGCAGTTGCACGCGGCATCCCTGGAGGACACGCTGCAAGCGATGCAAGACCACATCAAGGGGCTGGAGGGGGAAGCGCATCAGCAGATCTCGGACCTGCAGGTCAGGCGCAGGACCCTTCATGCCTTGTGCCGGCTTCATTAGTTTCGGAGGTGCCCATATCCGGGGACTTGTCACTTGTCAAAATGCTCGTAGGCAGAACAAGGGAGGAACGTTGAGCGTCACACTTGAGCTTCGTGCCGGGTCTGTACCCAAAGCCACTTCGTGCGACATCTTTCATCAATTTCCAACTGTTCTCGAACTGTTCAAATCAACTTGAAAAAGGTGTCTCTGGCTTGTGTCCAATCTCAGGAGCATTCCAGTCAACGAACGCCGATCGGCTGCCCTATTGATGGCCTGGCAGAGATGACGACGAAGCTTTCCTATCGCGCACTCTCCTTACTTGCGGATGTCGTTTCGGTCACGTGATTGAATGCTGGAAGCTGCAGCAACTCATGTGAATTCGCAACTTTTGTCGTACTCAGGCTTACGAGCGGCAGTGCGACTCGCTGTCCCGCTCCTTGGCGCAGCAAGCGGAGATCCTGGAGGAGCTGCAGACCGACAAGGCGGGCTTGCAAGTCCAACTCGACACCGCCAAGCAGGTGAGGATCGATCTCTTCGCTGTCGGCTACAAGCGAAGCTTCTTTCGACCGCGTTCGTCTGCAACGTCAAAGTATGCTATGGCTGATTGACAAAGTAGGGTCGGATTTCCTTGGATCTGGTCTTGACGTCGACAGGCTACGAGTAAAAACTTGAGTTTTATCGAGACTGCGACGTTGCAGTCCACAAGCAGAGCTGTGACTTTTCAGCATCCTTCCCTCAAACGTGGGCGTCCTCCCTGTTCCAAGCACGGGTTGATTCTCGATGTCGCTTGAGAGAAATGCTTGCTCCGGATTATGTACTTCGAGCGTTTCCTCCTCTGAGCTCTCCTCTGTTCGACTAGGTGAGCTCTTGCGGCGCCACAAGTGACTACGATGCAAATCCTCCAGGCTTTTTTGATACCCAAAGTCTTTTCTCTGAGCTTTAAGGTCGTTTGACAACTCCTTTTCGTTGAAGTACTCTGTCTCCTGACGAACGCTGCGAACTCCTTTCAGGTGAACGTTGAGTTGGAGCACAGCCGCTCGTACCTGCAGCGGGAGATAGCGGGAGCGGAAGCTCGGGTGCAAACCCTCCAGGCCCGCCTGCAAGACGGCGAAAACGTGAGCATCTTGTTGACAACCAATGCAACCCCTGAATCTCCAGAGCTCCTCTGTAGCGAGTACTTCGTCCAGAATGCTGTTCGTCGCCGAGACTTATTTTCCGAACAATTTTCTACCAAGTTTGTGGGTGGCAACCGTTCATAAACCGGGTTGATCGTCGTGGTCTATCAGAACCCAATCGAAAACCGCTTTGTAGACTGGCTGGGCCAGGCCCGACCTTCGTCTTTCTCTAGTATGTAGCGGAAGGGTGCGCTTGTAAAGGTCGGCGAGAATGAATTCAGAAACGATAATGCTAAGAACCTACGTCCCTGTTAGAATCGGCCTTTGTCTCAAGTTTACTTTCCACACACTGAACCCTCGACTTCCCAGATGTGTTGATGAGGCACACTTATAGCAGAGCCGCTTTGCAAAGCCTGAGAAGCCACAGACTCGCGAGCATTTTGGGTAGTCGAAACGCGATCTCAAGATCTTCTCTTCTCCGTTTTAGGAAAAGGAGTCTCTGATGGCGAGATGTCAACAAGTGCATGCCCGCGTGCGGGAGCTAGAGCAATTGCTGGCCCGGGTGCGCGCGCAAGAACACGTGCTGGAAGTCACGACACAGGCAAGTAAAATGAACACGGTCACACTGGTTCGGTGTGTGCCCGTCTTGGTGTACGAACCTGAACAAGACGAGGAGAAGGATCCGCATGTGTACATGTCTTTCAGGGCTTGAACGTGTGGCCGTATTCAGGCCTGCAACACATGAAACAAGCGTTGTTCAGGCTTTGAATGCACGTTTTCGCGTTCACTTCTGGAACAAGCTAAGTGAGTCAAAATTTAAGCGGAACCACTCGGTCCGTCTCCTTCTCAGACTTGGTAAGAAGCGAAGGGGTTGGAGAAGCCTTACTTATCTGTCTTAGGTGAAGATTGCAGATTGGCTCAAGCAACGGTTTGTACACTGAAGTTGTCAGGAAGGCCCGATATGAATTGTAGCATCTTTACTCCGATGCCACTAATGCTTCCGACGGCTCCGTGAGTTAGCGCAATCTTTTCAAGCTACTGATCTCAAAGTTTGCTTATGCTTCTCAGGACAAAGGCCAGAAGACGGCAATGCTCCAAGAACGGGCGCACGCTTTCGAGAGTCAAGTGTCGGCCCTTCAGCGCCAAGTGGACGAGCTGCAAGCGATCAAGGACGCTCAGGACGCCGAGATCGTGAAGTTGCAGCGCAGAAATGGAGAGGGACCTCGACAGGAAGATCTGGAGGGCGACCATTCACAAGCGGGTGCCGAGGCGCGGTGGGAGAGGAGGGAAATGGAGAAGGAGCTAGCTCGTTTGAGGGAGAGCCATACCAAGCTTCAAGAAGAGTGAGCTCAACTCCACTCGTGTAACCCAAGCAATCTTGTCCATGCTTTTCCGTCAATGTGGAAAGTCTTCAACACAATCATTTCTTGGAGCTTACGTGTATTCGACGTGGTGATGTAGGATTAGGATAGCTAAGCAGGCATCATGTCATCAACGATCATGCGTGGATAAAATCCAACCAGGCGACCAGAAAGAGAGAGCGCCCGAGAGAGCGCCCGGGCGGCCGACATGTGCGCAGATTCAAGCGAACTTGGACCATGGGTTGCTTGGACTGATATTTTTTCCAACTTTCAACTCTCAACAGGTTTGCCAACACTCTGAAGGAGAAGGAGAACATGCTTGGGTTGCTTTCCAAGGTCGGTTCGGTTTCTTTAGAACGTTGATAGTAAAGATGCACTTCTAGCAATCCCTAACCCATAATGTTGATTATCAATGCTCTGTTCTAGTCGAGGATCAGCGGTGCCCATTGACAATGAGGATTGCGACTATCGTGTATTCATTCCCATCGAATCCCCGTCGACTCTCCTCGACGTCGATCTCCTACAATGTTGATTGTCAACCTTTTGTTTGGGTGACTAAACAAATGCCGTGCATGCAGTTGGATATTGAGAGAAGTGAACTACAGCAACGCCTGACGGGCAAAGGCGAGGAAACTTACCACAAGGAGGAACTTGAGGCTCTCAAGAAGGTACACTCAGAAACCCATGGTCCTTCCTCTATTGAAAAAAGGTGTGACAACCAGCATCATAGAAGTGTTGACCGATTCTTGTATTGTCGGAAGCTGGTTAGTGACATGGTCAACAAGCTCTAGTACATTGCTTTGAAGGTGTTGGCGATAAACTCAACTCAGATAAATCAACGAGTGTATCAAACAATTGACCGGGTTCAACATACCTTGCCGTCATTATCCAGAAAAGCGTGGACTTCGAAGAAAGGCTGAAGGAGAGTGAAGCCCGACGCAACAGCTTGGAAAAGGATTTCGAGGTGAGTTGAGAACCTAGGAACTGTGTTCGACCACCCGGATGAAAGAAACGCAATGCGGAGCCTCTTCTCAGCGCTACCTATAGTTGTATCTTGACCACTCCTTGAGGCCGTTTCGGGGTGTCAGCATACAAACATCTCGTTGCTCGACCACGACATCCCAGGAAGCGTGCAACAAAACATGATTTACTTCTTTGACAGGTGCTTGTTACCAACATGGGGGAGTTCTCAACCGCCAAAGGTGATGATGAAAATGCGAGATTGGAGGTAGGCTTGCTAGACTTTCAAAGGATGCTTTCTTCTCTTGTTTGAGCATCATGTTAGCTTTCATTGATCAGATAATAGTTTGTTGAAATTACATCCGATGATTGTCAGCAATGCATTCTGTCATCAAGTTTGCTTGTCACCGGAGTTTGTAATTTGAGCAGCCGGAAAGCTATAGAGGCGAATTCCATTCCATTGTTGATCTAGCGACCATGATTCACTAAAGTTATGAACATTGTACAATCTTTCTCTTGCAGTTGAGGTCGGACTGTAAACCTGTCGTGCAATTCTCATGCTAGATCTCGATCATTGTCGAGATTCACAAACCTGCCTTTTTCTCATCTTTCAGAGTCGCTTTGCGAATGTGCTCGCGGACAACCAAAGACTACGAGAAAGTCTAGCAGCTGCCATGGCCGCTTGCAGCAGTACAGAAGCCGACCTGCAAAGAATACGCCAAGAATACGCAGCCTTAACAGAAGTATTGCATGCACGCACAGGATCAGATAGGTTTAGGACCAACTGATGCAAATTAGAAGGTAGGAACTGAAAAGCTAGACTACCTAATTGATTTGACGGGGCCGCGCATTGATGGTACACACTATCCTTTGTGACGGTTGAATCGAAATAATAAAGATATCAAATACTAGCATGTGGCACTGATGAGCCTAGACTGGCCGCAAGAATCCGATATTGTTCTCGTGTATCGTCTTGAATTATGATAGCTAGAATCACAATCATGTAGAGTCTAAATCAAAACTTGATTATATCATTCTCATTGCCAATCATGTTACATATTGGATCTGCATCAGCCAACAAAACAGTGTGACCCATGTACCATTATTATCGATGACTTTGCATGCCACGCACTGAGTTGGCGTTTGAACTAATTGTAGACAGCTCAAGATTTGGAAGAGTTAGGTGCCAAACGCTGAGTCTCGGGGTCAATTCTAAATAATGTGCCAATGCAAATCGATTTTAGATAGCCGGGTAGGTGGCATGTGTCGGAAGTAGTAAAGTGTGGCTACAAAAGATGGATCGTCAGCGGAAAAGAATGTAGGCTTCAGACACTCAGCTTTTCATGCATGCTCTCTTAATCGTCATGAAATTGGAAATCATGGCAAAGCCTAGCCATTTCAATGTGCAAGTTGACGACAATTTAGATTCCGAATACATACTATAAAATCCGAATTTGAAGTCTGGGGACCGCACCGACTTCAGCGCCCACCCGCAACTGAGCCGCGCAACAAGGGTTTCGACGTGGAAGCCGCGGCTAGGGAGAAAACCACTGCCGTAAATTAATCCCAGTGGCCCGCCAGGCAGTGCCATAAGCGGGCGGCAGCCCGCCAGGATTTACGAATTTTACCATGAAAAAACTCTTTCCAGCCAGGAAAACCCGGCGCTTTTTGCCTTAAAAATGTCGAGCTATGGCAGGATTCATTGAAAAATCCTGGCTCCCGCCAGGGGATCATAGCATTTCATTCACTATGTTGGGAACAGGCCTGGCAAACTTCTGCCCGGTGGTTACCCGCAGAATATTTTCGGAGGGGTCGAAAGTTTCTCGGGCCAGTCCTGAAGCGCCATGGATGTCAGCAAAGTCCCAGAATTTCAACCGGCCGTACGAGAAATTTGGCCGGGTACCTACCGCTATGCAATCTGACGGTCAAAATCCAATTTGGTACACACTGGTTCCGCGAGGCTACTGGCCTACGTACCGTCGCGCGCGACAAACGTTTCAAGTTGGCAACCCTTGGCAATACCGGGTCCTTGCAGACCGGTCGGCGTACTACAATACCGGGTACTAGCGGCGGTGTAGGCAAAGGGAGGCCAGTGGTCGGAGCTAGGCCTAGTAGGTCTAGGCTGTAGAGGTCCAGGAGCAAGGTACCCAGGCCCATAGAGCTACCGTCGCGAACAAATTTGAATTTCAAGCTAACGGTTGGTACCATTACGTTGCACTGCAGACTCAGTGACTTGTCGACTGAGTCGCGCGCGACGGTAACTCAAATTGGAGTACCGTACCGCCGATCGTCTACTGCGGCGACTCGGTACTCACTTTCAAGACACGGCAATCCGATTTACACGCGTGAAAGCATAGCCGCTGACGTGGAACTGACACCAGACAATAATCTGACACAAAATCTTCTGACACGGTTGTTACTGCTGGGTACAAATTCACAGTTTCAAACTACACCGCGTCACTAGCATAGCCGCACTGAATTCAGCGTACCCAGTGAGAGCTACCTGGGTCCTACCTAGCTGATTGATACTCTATGCCCGGGGGTAGCGCGGTCAACTCCGCCGAGTTGTAAATTTATTAGTTACAAGAGTGAGACCGTCAGCGTTACGCCGTACCGGCTGACCGGTGATCATGTCCCCCAGCTAGGAGCATCCCGCAGACCCAAAGTGATCAACCGGGCAGTCGATGCACCAACTTTGCCCCACAGCCCGGCCCCGTTTCCAAGGCTTCGAATGAAATGCTATGTTACCTATGTACACATAGGGCGTTGTTGATTTACCTTCGGTGCGGTCCTTTGTGAACCTGTCATGCAGATTTTCAATTCTGCTGTTCAGTACTTGCAATGAAATGACAGCAAATAAATCTGTTCAAAGCTTTTAGCCTAAAAGCCTTCGAGTCGGCAACTCAATAGTGAATGGAAGTTTTCCTGAACTGACCAGCGGCCAACGCCATTCGATTTAAACATGGTTCGACAAATGGTCGGAAGTTGCGCCTGCTTCATGGCCGTCTGGAAGGGCTTCTAGTTCAACATCATGAATGATCGAGCTTATGCAGGCGGCACCATATTGCAAGTTACGCTGAGAGATGTTGTCAAGTTGCCGCTGATATAAACGGTCGTGGGTATAATCCGGCTAAACATATATACATGAAGGTTATTACCAAAGATCATCATTGAAACGTTTGATTCCAGTGATTCGAATGTTCACTTTTGGTCCTTTTCAAGATTTTGACGGCCTCAGGCGGAGCAAAGAACTCAATCACTCCGCTATTCATTAATGGCAAAGGTACGCACAGCAATTGCGTTCCTTTGGTACATGGGCTTACAATGCACCGATCCGATAGCAATGTGATGAATAATTTGATTCAAATTTTGAAACACAATATTTGAAGCTCGTCTTCGTTCTCAGAAGCACAACGTATGATTATATGTGCACATATGGTTCGCCTTCGGCAATGCTTCACGCGGCTGTGCCGATGATTTGTTATAAAGTGATTGGTGGCAGATGCCCACTTGCTATCCGAAGCAGTTTGTGCTCTATGGTAATAGCATGGTGCTTGTCGGAGTAGTCTTTTCGTCCGTATAGATATAGTGGAGGAGGGTCGTTGTTGTGTTGAGGTACCACGTCTCCCCCGTCGTCAATTGAACCAGGAAGGTAAAACGCCTGTAGACAGCTTGAAAATTGTTACACGATGTTCCAAAAGCATCTAAGCGGGAACTAGAGCATTAGACTCAACATATGTAATGCATGTGGTCAACTTGTTACGAGCAGACTTTCACAAGCAAACTTTGAAGTGCCAACAATTGATGGATTGTATCTGGAAGACAAAAGGCAGCTCGTTCCAGATTGGTTCACAGAGTAATTGCAGTGCTTTCCAAGCTCAAAACGAAGTAGAGGGATTCAGTAAGCTTTTCTTTTGAAAAGAAGGTATCCAGAACGGTTGGCTTTGCAAACTTTTGCTTCATGCTCGAATATGATGGGTTAATAAGAATTCACCTGGCCCTTCAACAGTTCGGTGTCCTTCCATAGGAGCTCATAGCGGGGGTTGTCCACTCTGCAATCATAAAGGTGGCAATTTATATAAGACTCTGAGAAAAGCTTTTCATTCATTGATGTATGTACAACGAGCTCGTTTATGCAATTGTTAACTGCATTCTACCCTAAATAGGTACCGCATTTGGAGTACTACAGAGAAGCAGTATATGAAGCGCAGATGCCTGGAAACTTTGCACATATACCGAGAAATTTAATTTATAGTATGAATAACGGGAAAAGGTTTCTTACTCTGCTGCTTTTGGGGCAATCAAAATCACCAGTCTTGGTTCAAACGTGAACATTCGTTCCACAAAGTCCTTCGCTCGCTCTCCAAGCTGACCAAAAGGTGGATTTAACCCAAACACCTGCAATTTTTTGAAACGTAGAACTTGTAGGCTGGAGCTTGACTCGTAGATTATAGATTCGGGCATAAGTCTGTGGTACTCATCCAAATGGTCAGCGGAACAATCTGAAGATCGTTGATATATTAGCATTCGAACGGCTACTATTTTGAAATTTACATTACCATGAAAATTTTGAAGCAAATCGAACCAACAGTAGTAGCACTATAAGTGAAACATAATGACATCCACGCAAAAGCACTTTGCCTCAATAAACGTTTGCTTACATCTACGTTGTTTATCCTTGTGCAATTCATGGGACATAAACAGTGGTACTCACCAGGCTTTTTCCGGTTGGAAGATCATCTTTGGAAACCTCGAACCAATCCTTCTTCTCGAAATGGAATGGGTTTGAGGTTTCACAAATGTCAAAATTCTTAAAACCGGCATTCTCGCTTCCCCTGCTTTTCTAACGTGGCTGCAAGCAGCATTGACCACTCATTGGACCCGCAAGACGTATCCACCACCTGCAGCAATCGTCAGTCTTGTGTAATGGCCTCAATGAGATCTATCTTTTGGGCCGCTTGCTTGATTCAAGTACAAAGTGGCAACATTTAAAACATCAGGGACCCATGATCTAAGCACAAACACAACAAGCTTCAAGTGGCAGAAACCTGACAAACGAAGTATGTCAATTGTTCAAAGGCAAGGCGTTAGTTAATACTTCAGCAAGAGTATATAGGCATATGCTTACCACATCTCCATCGTCAATGTACCAATGCAACCTCTCAATGATCTGCAGTTTGAATAATTACAACATATATATAAGCAACTTAACGCCAGCATATTAAATGCGACGTCGTAATGGTTGTGGTCAAGGTGCAACAACATTATAATTGCGTTTCCAAAGTAAACAAACATTGCATGTGATTCGTATTGACATCAATTTGAGACACAGGCTGATTGATGTAACAATCATATTGAACAATTGTGATAAGAGTTGACCTGGGAAGAAATACTCACAGATCATGGTTCTGAGTTTGAGATTAACCGCTATCATATTTGCCTAAAAACGACAAAAGATAGTAGAAGCGCCCTCTTTGATGACAAACAAATCGAGAGCCCAGGAAAAAGCTCACCTCTGCTAAGTTTTTCGACACCGTAAAGTGGCGTCTGAATGACGTACAGCGTCTTCCATGGAGGAATGGAGCTATTCGCACTGCCAGTTGTGACTGCGCAGAGAGACCGGATTTTCAACGCGTTGCAAACCAAGAGAGAACCAGTGTACATGAGTGTACATGTGACAAACTGTGTTACATTATAAACTTTCTAAAGACAAGCTCGATCTAAAATCATACTAACACAAACGATGCTTCAGCACGAAGAACAGTTTCGTCGCTTGAAATATGTCAAAACGCTCGCTAGGGATGATAGCAAGGATTTGGCAAAGCAGAATACAAAGGATGCAAATACTCAGCGCTCGGCATCAATAACGAAAAGCTTCTGAAGATAAGTCTGACCATTACTTCTTTCGAACCGAAATGATCTTGAATTTTACCGTATGGACCTCGTTTTCACTGCATCCACATTCAACAAAGCAGCAGCAGTTCAGCAGTAATCACATGCGGTAGGTTATAAAAGTATCTTGCCTCGATCGCTTCAAGCTGGGTCAAGCTCTCGGGCCGAAGCATCTCAATCACAAGTTTGTGCGTAGCCTTGGATGGCAATGTTCGGTCTTGTAGTACGTTCAGTGCACTATCAATGTTCTGCAAGTTCAAAAGAAACAGATATATGCCAGATTAGTATTCGTCAATCTTTAAGGAGATCATTCATCCCAATATAGGCACAGAATTTGATGTTTCAACCAATTAAACATGGAAAAACAAATCGCATTCGAATCTGCATATAATAATGGCTTACCTTTGGCAGCTTCTCAATCAGGCTTTGTATCTCCCTCCGTTTGATGAAATTGCTTGGTTTGTCAGCATCGCGTCGTCGGTAAGACAATGGTACTCGAAGCGTTTCATCCACCTTCTCCGTCGTCCAAAGTCGGCTCGCCAGGTTTGTAACACTATAAGATAATGCAATTATCCATTTGTTCGGGTTATAATGTGAACTTTTGTCATGCTTCTGTATGATTTTCGCGCAGCGTTCTATCAAATTAAGCTTGTAAGAATTTGATCAATCCAGATGAACAATCAAACAACCAAACCATCTGTTGCGCTTTTCGTAAGCCAAGAAATTCGTTTCAGTTGTACATTTATAGCTGAAACTCTAAAAACTCTAAGAACTCTTAAGAATACACGTAGGAGCTTGTGAAGGCCTGTGAGTGGAGACTTTGTGATTGAATGCTCATGCTTGATCCATTGTCAACTGGTGGTTTTAGATGCGGGGCTCGTCCAAAATGTCGGACTTTCAAAAGGAATACGAAGGTCCAGATGGCATCTAATATTGCCTTGAAAAGAATCCAACAAGATTGATTGATTTTAAGACAAGTATCTCACCTCACAAGAGTGTCGTGATCCACAAGTTTGTCTTCTTCCCCTTCATCCATATCCGAATGGTTGGACGTTAGACGCTCACATTCCGCAGAGGCGCTCGTTTGAGATTCCTTGGGGTTTTGACTTGACGTTCTATCGACGTACAATGCATGTCTACTTGAGACAGACGCTCTTCCATTCACCGCCGCATCTCCAAGCTTACGCAAATCACTGGTAGATTCACTTTCGCTTTCCGATGATTCCTTGGAAAAATCGGACCTTTTTCCAATAGCTTTGGCAACAAGCTCCAACTTCTGGCTGCTAGGGTCTGGCTCTAGAAGACAACTATATGATTCTCTTCGCATTTTCCTAACGTTAGCGCCTCTGTCATCTCCTTCCCGGACTCCGCGGCGTTTGATCACCTTCGGATCACTTTCCATCTTTGCTATCCGTTTTCGTTGATGTTGCTTAGAATGTTGCGCTAGGTTGGCCACAGGCTCCAGTTCAACAACCTCCGCGAAAATGTCTCCAAGAGGAGACAAAATGTGATCTCGCAATGGTGTTTCAAGCTCCGGAACAATAGTATGTTGGCTGCACAGGAAATTATCCGTCATGTTTCTTACATCTCTAGAGGCCATGTTGATTGCCTTTCATTACAAGAAATGCCGAAAACAACAAAAAAACGAAAAAGGACATTGCCTCAAACAAGCTATCGATTCATCCTGCCAGAAAAGGCAGCCAAATATTGCAAGTATAGTTGATTCAAACAACTCAATAGTTGGGCTCTGAAAGTTATCCCTTTGAATTCGGTCCAAACTCACATTCGGATTCGTTTGAGAACTTTAGTGCGTGCTAGCGAACTGCTTTGGGAAATCCGCCAAGCAAGACGCGGAAGGGGTGCACGCGCGCGCTCACAAGAAACAACCGATCAATCGTGAATGACCGCAAGCAGTGCTCAGTGAAAGACAATGATCACCTGCAATACATCACCCGCTGGGGAAACTCATCGTCCACACCCCACACCCGTTGAAAGATGCCTGATGCGGAATCCGTCTTCCCATATCGCAACCCGCTGGATACAATGACAGAATACATGTAGTCAATCACGCAATTCCTAGTCTAAGCATCTCATTCATCTTGAAGTCTCAGTTGCGGTGGTGCTCAAAAGACTCCATAGTTGTTCCTCCAAGGAGCTTCAACCTTAAGGCAATCTCTAAGTAGACT
Source organism: Klebsormidium nitens (assembly GCA_000708835.1). Classification (NCBI taxonomy): domain Eukaryota; kingdom Viridiplantae; phylum Streptophyta; class Klebsormidiophyceae; order Klebsormidiales; family Klebsormidiaceae; genus Klebsormidium; species Klebsormidium nitens. The sequence goes on from DF237302.1 coordinate 77,135, forward strand.
TGAGCAACATATATCGTCTTTCAAACGTGCGTCAACGAGTGCTGCAAGGTTCGCTAAACCTATGATACTCTTGCACGAAGTTGGACAAGGAGATTGCAACTCACAATGGCAGGCACTCCACGTGATAGGCGGTTGGACATCTTCTGCACTTCACCAGCCAGTTGTGCACCCCTGATTATTCCAGCTCCCCGCAGTCGACGCAGAAGTGCAGTGGGCATCGGAAGAATGCCCGCCTTCGATCCTCCTCCGCTTTTTGTGCTGCATGGTCTGGCGCCTCGTTTGATTCATCTTTAGAAGATATCACCTGGGCTAGGCAGCCTAGATGATAATAATGACCGCAACCACTTTCACCACATTGAAACACCTGCAGACGTGGAAAAATCGGCAATCTTTGAGTGGTTGAGTATGCAAAGTTAGTACCAAAGCTTAGGACAAAGGCAATTGTTTAGATATCTTCCAAGTCGTGGAATTATTGATAGAAAGATCATGGAAGCTTGCAATCAATGTCCGTTTCACAAGGCCTCAAGCTTGCAGGACAGATCAAAAGAACCAACCAAGCTTAAAAGCACCACCAAACGCTCCTGCTTGTGCCCAACCCAAGAATAGTAGCCACTAATTGGAGTGCAATGTGTCACGTGTACCAGTTGTTAGTTTGGTGAAGCCTGTGCGTGCAGATGTAAGCACAACTCAACTCCAATGATCCTCCGCTTATCCAGAACTCTTATTGCCAGATTCTTTAGCCTGACGCTTGAGACCTTTTAACACCTAAAAGTTTAACAGGCTTTTTCACCGACCATTCAACGATCTTCAAATGAACAAGTCGATTGAAAGCTCGCATGCGTCATTTGAATGTTGCAATAGATCTATAATTTTGTGCAACATACCTCTTGGTTTTCTCCTTCGACTCCTTCGACTGATGATCCGAGCTCTCCACACACATAGCATTGATGAATCTTTGCCACGCAGTTTGGACAGCTCCACGATGAGAATTGCTGCAAAGTCAACGACAACACTTGTTAAGGACATAAGGAGCTTACGACCATGTTGAAGAGGGCGTCCGCCCCAGACAGCTTTCAAAACAAGTACTAAGTGCTGGGTCGGGGAAGGTGAACATGGTTTGAGCAAGCGGTCACTTTGTGAGGCATGCCTCCGGACCCTACTTTGAATAATCCTACTTCAATCCTGAGCTGAAGCAACGGGGTTTTATGCAGCAGAGGAATAAACAAGATTTGATTTGCGGGAGTGCAATCAGACCAGATTGGCAACGTTGTCTCAGGAGACCGCTGATGAGCTTTAACTCCACTATGTTCCACATGATTATGATGAGGTGCTAATTGTGAACACGCTTTTGTGCCAACACTGCTAGATACATTGGTAATGATGAGTGGCGACTCTTTTTTATTGACTGCAGCTTCGAAGTAAGTTGCTCTGAAGAGAATTAATTTCAAAGCGTGTTGCTTACATCCAAAGAGCCACCAAAGCATACAATTGTGTGATGCCCTTGATTTTCAGCCGTTCTCGTCACGCTTTGCATCCTAATAAACAATAATGTCCTCAATAATCATAATGGTCAATCTGTTCGCGAGGGGCATAGAACAAATCGTGCGTAAGAGAAGGCAAATTTACCTTCACTGCTTGCTCGTCCATCTGAAGGGTAACGCATTGTGACGACGCGCCTGCTTCTCTCGTTGCATGAAATGCTCTCATGCATCCACCTTCGCAACTATTGAGAAGAGGGAAAGAATCGAGTCAAGCACTTGAGTCACATGCGTGCGTTTGAGTGCAGAGCTCTGTTTTGTGCACTTCGAACCACCACAAGCTTGACATTTTCTCTAGTTGTTACTTTGTCAGGCGCGAATAAAGGGGCCTTGAACAAAGCATGACGTGTTGTGGCGTCACTTAGTGTTGCTTCTAAGCTTCTGTCCAAGCCCCCTAGCAACGGATATTTCAAAGCGGAGGCAGCGACATGGTCATTATGCGTTACTGGTTGGGTCCCATCTTGCAAACTCTACTTGAGCAATATATAAGTCGTAGCCTGTCTGACAACAAGGCTCCAGGTTCAGAGGCGATTCAAAGATTTGCAGGGCCCCATCTGGTCTATGAGCAAAGGTCAGCTTGAGGGACCAACGAGATCGAAAGCAGTAGCTTGGGATTCCGCGGAATCTACTAAACCACAATCGCTACTCACCACAGCAAATCACCACCCTCGTCGCAGAGTGCACAGACACAGTCGCCAATGTATATGTCGTCTAACACCTCCTCCAGGTGGTCACCATCTTCGCAGTGTGACGCCTCGTCCATGATCAGATGTACCACAACTGAGCATGAACTAGCTAGCTGAGGGTGCTCATGAAAACGCCTGTCAAAGAAGAGGAGACCAGTAGACTTGCATCGCAGTTTCATCATTGCCCCGCGCCCTTGTCGCATACAGACAAATTACGAGGTTTTAATCGAGGAGCTTGATATGATTCTCTCGCCACTTTTCTGATGAGACGTTACCCCTTGCGCAGCTGCGCAATATTTACTTCCTGCTTACCAATTCCTCTTGCAAATAAAATCCCTCATGTCACTGCTCCAGCAACAAACATGCGACTTTATGCTGGAAGTACTAGCTTCGTGTTGATAAATGGATAAGTCGACGCAATTTTGAAGGGTGTGGTTACAATAAGTCTGATTGCCTCAATTGCCAGTGCAGTGTTACAGTGTTGAGAGAGCCTACAACCCCCTGCTGATCTGTCAGTGTGCAGGTTACATGGTAGGAGCCTGGGCTGAACTGTCTGACTTTGGCTTGCCCTTTCGCAGTAAGCAGCCTTTGATTCTCAGAGACCTCAAACCAGCAAAGCTTTGACATCCCTATTGCATACGAGAATTCAGAAGCTAAGCTCACCTGGACGCTGGCGAGAGAGATGAACCAGCAACCAGAGAGTGATGGCGAGCTGGAGTAGGAAAACATGAGGGGCGAGGGGCAAAATTCCGATTAGGAAGAAGATGAGGTAGAGGAAGCTGCAGCAAACCGTGCGGACGTGGAGCAAATGTATCACTCTGCAGAGTCAAACAGCGACTCAGACTGGGTGATCAAGTAGATGAGGGCGGCTAAGTGAAACCTTGAGAAGGCCCTTGAGAAGGCAGCTGCAAGGGCGAATACAGAGTTGCACAGTCAGGCTTTCTTTTTCGAGCGCAATCTGACCTTGTTACAAACAAGGTGTTCGAATTCAAGATATGCAGAACCGCCCATTGCAACTGGCCGTTAAAAGCCAGCACCTGTCAAGCGCAATACATTCTGGAACAACTAAGCGAGGCCGTTCAGCAGTGGCTCTTACGTCATAAACATGGTCAAGCATACTAGGATTTGAAACGGCTAAACGGGTCACAACAATATGAAAACAAGGGTTTTCTCCAGCATCCAGGAGTCAGGACCTAGTAGGAAGCTGCAACGCAATTGTGAGTTGAGTTGGTCGCGAGTTAGGAGCTGGCCTAGGTGGAAACTCCCCCAACAACGATGCCGCTTGAGGATTTTGAAAGATCCCGGTAAACTCTTACAATGCTGACCCAAAGTGATCAATTTCAACCTATATCTACCAGAGGGCATATCACTACCAAAACCATGCCCGGAAAAGAAGCCAGCAACATCAAAAGTAAGAGAGGAGATGAGCAGCGAAACGCTCACCAGCACTAGATTTCACTTAGAACTAAGGCTCGATGCTTGAGGGACTCAAGAGGAGCGTGATTCAGGCTGAGAGAATTCGGTCAATGTGAACAGGGACTAGGTGACACTACGGAGCGAAGAACATATCTGCAGATTAGAGAACCGCTTCGGTCTCAGCATTTGGTGAGAGACCAAGAGCTTGGTGTCCTCTTCTGGCAGCTGGTGTGCCTTTAAATCCGTTGAGCAATATCACTGGAGAGTGCTCCCCTGCGTCCCAATCAGCTAGGCCCTGCTTGCCATGAAAAAGTGAGGGTAAGCTGATACCTAGCATCCGCCCTTGAAGTGTGGATGTCCTGTGCTTGCTTGCGCCTTTCTTGAGAGGAGATTCGTTTGCTGTCCAGGCCGGCCAGGTTAACTGCAGCAATGGCAGGAGCCATTAGCCCTGGCCCTGCTTTAAATGGGGCGGTCAAACTTCTAACCGAACCTATCAGAAACAGGTTATTCGCCAGTGCTAACCAGACCTTAAACCAGAGCAGCCGTTTTGTAGACCTGAGCTTGCAAAGCACTGTAAGTGTCGACTTCCTTGAGACGTGGATTGAGCAGAATCTGGAGCTGTGAACATTCGATCAGCGCTGCACTCTTTGTGGCGTCTTGACAGCTGAGCCACAATCGAATCCTACCTAGGCCTGGGCCTGGGCCAAGGCACATGGCTTCTCTACAAATTGGAACAACGGCGACGCATTTGAGAACCCCGCTGCCATACGCTTTTTGAGCAGGAGGAGGTTCTGCAAGCACGTTGCACACTGATCAAAGGAACAGGATGATAATCAGGAGAGGCATCACAACCTTGTGAACCTTGCGAAACATATGGCAGCATTGCGAGGGCACCATACCACAAAGCCTTTCCTGCGGTACTCTGCATGCCAATTCCCAGCGTGCTTTGGGAAGATACAGCCTTTCTGGCAGAGCAGGGTCCAAGGCATGGCGACTGTCGCTACCACCGTCGTCTTTGATCAGCATGGGCCCCCAGACAGAGTTTTGCGGTAAGCTGCTTCCACCGGAGAGCTCCTGAGCTGTCAAGCCAGAGGCGCAGTTAATTTTGCAAAGTCTTCTGGTATGGCAAAAGTGTGGGCTGCCTGCTTGCAGCCACTATTCAGTCACTTCCGTTCAGCTCTCAATCTCTTCATGGCATTCCAAGATGAAATGTTTTCAAAGCTGAACCGCTTGTTGCACCCACTCTAATGCATCTTTGCTGAGGGTCCAGAAAGGTGATTGCCTACGAGCTTCTGAAGTAGACCCCTCTGAATCAGCTCGCAGAACTGAGCTTTGATTGCTCCGGTGAATCGACGGTGTCTGCCACTTTCCACTCATCACCAACCACAGTTTTGAAGGCATTCAATTTCTTCGTTGCAGGCAAGATCAGATGCCGCTCAAGCCACCGGAGGACAATGAAGTGGAGGTGGACATGCTCGCGGCTCCAATCAATCCCTCCGACATCAATTTGGTTGAAGGTTGGTCATTGACTCCGTCTATTCTGTTTCTCACAGGAGTCTAACACAAATTGCAGGAACTGAAAGCTCCTGATGTTGCAAATTGCAGAGTTGAGGAGCGAACATTGTTTGATATAGTTCCGAATTGCATGGAAGCATCATTTGCAGATCAGCGTGACGCTCCCAGGGTGGTTTCTCTATCTTCTACAACGAGGCGGGTCGCTGACTCCCCAATAAAATGTGCAAAATGGTTTGAAAAGGTGTGAGAAGAAAGAGTCACTTTCACGACCCCTTACTCCTTTTTGACTTTATCGTCCTTCCAACAGACAGCGTGAGATCCTAGGCTCCTTTCACAAGGTCCCCTATGAACAGCTTCGATCCAAATTAGAAGTCGTGACAATTTTGTAAGTATATCTGCCTTTTAATATTGCAGGAACTTACGGGATTAAGCCGGACTTGCCAGCGGTAGCAGGCTTGGAGGGCGTCGGCAGAGTGACAAAAGTTGGGCCGGCGGTGACTTCTTTGGCCGTTTCAGACTGGGTGATACCAGCTTCGACTGGAAAGGCTTTTGGTGAGCGACCTTCCCTACCTTTGCATGGCCATCCAACTTCTCTGATCATTAGTCCCTGATTCTGACGGGGTCAACGTTTGTGGGGGCTCGCTCGCTCGCTCTTGCGCGCTGCTTAGATTCTGTCCAAAGCCGTTGGTTCATGACAGGGCACTCCTGGTTGCTGGAACCTTGCGCGGAAAGGCCCATCAGTCATCGCCGCTAGTCCTAACATTCTACAGTACCTCGTATTGTTTTCCGTTGACATCAGGCCCCTGTTACTCGACGCAACTTGCTTGGCGACATGCACGTAGCCTGGGCCGGGGCCCTGGCCCTCCGACCCGGACTCGTACTAGAGGGCCGAAGCCTATTAAGGTCGGGCTTCCCTGATCGGTCTCAAAATTGGGAGTTGGCGCTTTGGTACTTGTAGCTTCAGCTCGCTTCGAATTTCGACAGGCCGTCTTTTGCACTTGAATCCTTACTCACAGACCCTACGGATCCCCTGGCCACGTTCAGGTGTACAAAATGCTGACTCGATCCATACCGTTGGAGTCTCACAGCTGGGTCATCAATTATTCCGATGGCGGCAGCTGTCCAAGCCTGCGCTGACAACAACATCGTTGGCGGAAGTAACGCCATACAAAATGTTCCTTGCAGGCACCTGGAGGACCGCGGCAGTCTGTGCTGCGGAGGATCTGCTGAAAGTGCGTTCCGACGCCCCGGTCGAGTATGCAGCCACGGTGGCGGTGAATCCTTGCACGGCCTACCGGATGCTTGAGGACTTCGCGCATCTCGAAGAAGGTACTGTCGCTCAGCTCGCCAAACAGCTTCCTTTGCTGCCCGATTCTTTGCAATCGCTATTTCGGCTGTCCGTTTCTGAGCCGTACCCTCGTCTGCATATCTTCTTCTGCCGTTCGATTGTCTTGCTGTCCGCTTTTGTACTGGCTGTTCCTTTGGTCCCCGAGCCATCTTTGTGGTCGTCTGGTTGCTGTCCATGTCTCTCCTCTCCCCTTCTGTGCCATATTTCTCTTCGGCAGCCTTTGCTTTGGCATGCCAAATGCCGCTGTCCGTCTCTTTGCCATTGCTGTCAGTTCCTTCGCTATCCAGTTCTTTTTCCTTTGCAGTTTTTTCTTCGGTTCCTTGGGCCCCGTCCGCTTCGCCTTCCATTTCTTTCGCGGCCGTCCTTTGTTGAGTCTTTCGTCTTTTCGCAGCCCGACGGTCGTTTTGGGCATCCGTTTCGCCGTCGTCCGCTTCTTCCCGATCCATCTTTTCTTTTCACTCCGCTTCGTCCCCTTCGTTGATTGTGTGTCCTCCGCACTCACGCCACTGAAGTCTATGCCGTCCCCTCCTTTCTGCCACGGCTACACGTTTGTCGGCCATTCGACCTCCCATCTTTGCCAACATGTCTCTGCCGTCCATCTCTCCGCCTCGTTCGTTTCTCTGCAGTTCTTTCGTTTGCCGCCGATCTCGTTAATCGATCGCCGAATTCCCCGCCTCGATTCCTGCGGCGTCTGTTGTCTCTGCTGCCCGCTTTTCAACGTCCGTTCGTCCGACGTCCATTTCACCGCTATCCCTTTCTCCGCCGTTTCCATAGCGTACGTTTGTCCGGCGTTCGGTTCCTGCTGTCCGTTCCTCTCTCGTTTATGTTCCGTGTAAAAGACACAGGTTAAGGCGATTTCGATGAAGAAAACGGCTAACAGAAGCGTCCGAAATCGGAGAAACGGTTCGTTTGACCGTAAAAGGACAGCAGATAATGCCCATCCTGGGTATCAAATACAGGCAGTCTGATGTTGACAATCGGCTTCTTCGCAGGTTGTCGCTGACATGACGTCGTTGTGCTGACAGGTGACGTGGTGGTGCAGAACGGCGCAACTAGCATGGTGGGTCTGGCCGTCATTCAGCTGGCGCGTGAGCGGGGCCTGCACTCGGTCAACATCATCCGGGACCGGTCAGTGGCCCTCCGTGAGCGGCTCTTCCTTGATTTGTTCCCTTCTTTCGTTTCACGTGGTCGATAAGCGTGTTGCTCCAGAACAACAAGTGGCACTTTCGAAACAAACTTCATGGCTCTACGCTGTTGTGGTTTAGATGCAACCCTGCACTTCAGCGTTGCACAAGCGTTTTGGTTTCTTGGGTGATTCGTTGCCCAGCGCTTATGCATACGAAGTGAATTCAACTGCATTAGTCGTCATTCAGGCGGCTGAGTACGGTGGGGAGATTGGCCTGTTGATGGGGTCTCCAGCACTCTCTTGTATCGCCCAGTCAGCTTACTTCATTGACGATCTCTGTGATCTTCCTTACGCTCCTTGTCGACCAACAAAAGGAATCGTCACGAATCCGCATCCACCCAAGAACAAAGTCAATAGTTCGGCTCCAGGCTCTCGAGCTGGCGCCACGTCGGGTCTATTTGCGAGACGTTCGCTCTGGTCGACCATCCTTCAGCGTCTGTTACCCTTCTTGTCAACCTCTCTGCAATACCTGCCCTAATGTCGTCCAATATGTATGTCTTAAGCTAACCGTCCTCTAAAACTGCGCTGTTGTCGGTCGAGTCCCCCCTCTGCGGTCACGTCCATGCGACGACGAACGTGCCGTTGATCTCCCGAGGCTAGGTTTTACCTGACAACGTTCGTTGAAATGCGTCACTGACCACGTCTTTAAGGGGCCATTCTGTATGAAACCTGAGGCCGGTCGTTGACCATCAATCAGGTTTATAAATGTCGACAGTGCCGTACATGTCTTCTCGGGCACCTTAAAGTGGACCCCAAGATGTTGTACGGCCAGTCTGCAGTTCATCAGTTCCGCAAGGATTTCCGCAATACGCGGAAATCGACGGTATACCATACTACCCGCCTTTGTGGAAACTATCGAACGCTCCGTCGAAAATAACACTTGGGTGCGAGGTGAAGGGGCCCGAGCTTGGTTTGGTGGCGAAATTGTTTTCTGGGCCAAGACTCTCTGGTTGTTCTCAGGCCGAACTTCGAGGAGAAGGCGGCCGAGCTCAAGGCGCTGGGCGCATCGGTGGTGCTGACGGAAGAGCGCGCGCAGTCTCCCGAGGGGAAGCAGGCCATGGTGAGCCTCTCGCCACGTCCCTCTCCCGCGCAGAGCTCAACTTCTGCTGCGTGAATTGGTTCTGTTGCTTAGGAGCAATCAAGTTTCTGGTGTTTGAGGTTCGGTAGCTCAGTTCGCATGCAGAAGGCTTTCGTGTTGCAGTCAGGAGAACCAGGGCACGGAAGCCGCTGCTACTCTGATTATTAGGTTTGATCCCTAAGGCTAATCTGAATCTGAAAGTGAGGGCGTCGCTTGATTTCGTTCTTTTTTCGACGGTTTTGGACGATGGTTTTCGAACGCCCAAACTCTGACGGGACGGCTATCCTGCAACGGCGGCGGTTTTCGGAGGGCTCACGGGACGGCCGAACCACGAGATTTATGTTTGCTTTCGTCGCTCCGAAGAGTCAACATCGGCAGCTCGTGAGTGATGAAGGATAAGCTAGCAGAATGCGGAGAAGCCTGCGTTGCATTGCTTGCGAACACTGCCGCGTTCAAAGCGGTCGAGGTTCTCTGAATTCTGATTCTTGGTCTGATCCTTGGCCGTTCTGGTTGCAGAAAGGGTTCCCCCCGGCGAAGCTGGGCCTCAACTGCGTGGGCGGCTCGGCGGCCACAGCTGTCACCAAGCTCCTGGGGTGAGCTGCGGGGCGTTCTTTTTTCTGAGTGCGCTCAAGCCAGTTGTGACCTTTTCTTTTTAGCGCGCACCTGAGTCAATTCGTGTCTTTTATCCGTACGAGCATCCGGTCAGCGTTCAGGATTTAGTGCGCCCTTGGATTGAGTATGCCTCGGATACATTTTTGATCAAGGGCAAGATTTTGGAGAGAATCATAAGTGAGAAGATCTCCATCATCTTTGCTGCCTCCTCTTGGGCCCTTTGACGGGCAGCCAAGTGGTTCGGATGATTCACAGACAAGGCCTCGTAAAAGCGCTCCCTGTCATAATAAGCTGGCAGAACAAAGCCGATGAGGCCTTTGTGTTCTCGCACTGCGCGTCAAACTCAAAAGAGCCTCGTCCGAGCTGATTTACAACATGAGCCGTCTGATCGCTAGGCTTGGTTCATAAGATTGGCCCAAGATATGCAGTCGTCAGCTCAGGTTCAACAAATCGTGTCAGGTGCAGACGGTTTGGTCGAGCCACCATTGATGATGTTCCCGCCGTCCATTTCTGAGACAGCTTGCTGGACTGGAAGGGCAAAGCTGGAAAGCTGGAAAGCTGGAAACCGTGCAGACTGATGTGCGCATTTCCTTGCAGAACTGGCGCCACTCTAGTTACTTATGGGGGCATGTCCATGAAGCCCGTCACCATATCTACGTCGTACTTCATTTTCAAGGTGCGCGCCGCCTGTTGGCACTCTGAAAGTTGTTTCCTTCACTTTCCTTCTTGGAAAACGTAATAGTGGAACCGCTTGTTGCTTCCTCCGTTCCTTACGGAACTTGGTTCAGGATTGGCTTTACAAGAACTGTCCGAAGTGCGACGGATGATCCCCCTTGTTCTGGTCGTCGTTTTCCTTTTGCAGATGCTTCCCAGGTAAAGCGACAGGTTTCCGAACCTTCTCTTAGCTCGAACGACCGAAATTCAGCCAACGTTGGCAATCTGTGCATCTGCTGCTTCTCAGTCGTCGCTTTCTTGGCCCTGGTGCGCTGCACGGCAATCAGAAGCGGAGCAGCCGTTGTGTCAAACTGGAGGCGCCAACCCATGTCAGCCTGCTTGTTCCTATCTGAAGACAGCAATGTGAAAACCTTTTGCAGTGTGCTTGTGCGCGTTCCACAAGTTCTGAGTCGAACAAGATGTTCCGCACTGCAGGACATTACGTGCAAGGGGTTCTGGGTGTCCCGGTGGGCGCAGGAGCACTCCGCAGAAGAGCGCTCCAAAATGATCGACTACCTCTTGGGCCTGGCTCGCGACAAAAAACTGACGTTTAAGTAAGCCCTTGCGGTTGCTAGACTTCTTTTATGAAGTCATACTTGACCGTTCTGCTTGTTTTAGTCCATACTTGAGACAAAGTTTCCGTCTTTTCTTGACGTGAATGTTCTGACCAAGTTTCGGAGATGGTGGGTTCATTCCCCCAGTCTGGCTCGAGCTCCTTCCAGAAATACATTTGCCCTGCCGGAGGAAACAATTTAGGGAAGGCTTTGGCCCTTACGTTGCACGGCAAGAACCCTGAGAGGTTTCGAAGGACGTCTCTTCGCATTCGTAACCCGGACATTGCTGTGAACGAACGTATGAGCGTCCGTTCCCGTCGTGCAGCTTCGAGAAGACCCCGTTCACGGACTTCGATTTTGCGTTGAAGAAAGCCCTGGGGAAGGAAGGCTTCACTGCAGGAAAGCAACTTTTAGTCTTCAAGTGAGCAGTCAACCGACGCCAAGTCTTGGTGTGTCAGGAAAAGTCGGCTTTCCTGGGCATCAAAATAGGTTGTGTTTGTCGTCTGTAGAGAAGCCGTTTTAGATGGGGCAGTCAAGCTTGTTAGGTGGAGCGCGTCGATCCGTCACCTTGTACAAAGCTTGACAAACAGGCTGCAAGCATGCAGGCACACATACCGGCCAGCGAGAAGTGTACAGGAGGTTTTGCGGGACGATATGGTCAAGCTGGCAGGATACACTTTTGTACTATATTTAGCACAAGGATCAGTCCGCTCATGATGATCGAGTTGCAGGGTAATAAGCCGGTGATTCGAAGGCCGGGTTCGTCTTGCTGTCGCTCACTTTATGATGGTCAACGCCAGTGCTGTTCCGAAAATGGACAGGGTCTATAGAAGGACATGCGGCGGCTTCCAGGACGCGACTAAATACACTAAGATGGGCCGCAGCATGCAGCTGCCCGGCTTAAGTCGGACCAATGTAGAGCTAGCCGACGCGGTTGTAGCCCATGCACCGCGTTTGGGTTTGCAAGCGTGCAAGGTCCAAATCTTGATCCAATGTAGGCGGCTCGATAGTCTATAGCTACGCAAATTTGACAATCTCGTTGACTGGCAAAATTTCTCTATTGCGTTTATGGCGCCAGCCGGCATATGACAAGATGTATTTATATGATCGATCTCAATCTTAGTATAGTAAACATTGCTCCAATTAGTCATACCCTAGCTCTACGTGTTTTGCATAGACGCACTCAACACGGCGCCGCCGCGCGCGATTGCATAAAGTCTGTCGTTCCTAGCGCATCATGCTTCTCTTTGTCACGCTCATATTCGGCGAGCTTGCGCTCGAATGCGTCAAGGCGCGCCGCATTCCGTCTGTCCAAATCATCGGCCATATGCGGCTCTCAAGCTCGCGGCCGGCGCGATCGCGAGCCTGACCCGAGGTCAGCTCGACTAGGAAATAGAAGTAATCATTCTCATTGAGCTCCTCTGTATTACGTCGCAGCTTCAGCTTTGACATCATCGTTTTATAGCTCCGTCGCAAATGCGACACACTCATCCCGTCTGGCCCGCCAGTAAAGCGGCCAGCACCATGCTGCGCATGCGTATTATCCATGATGTCGCCGGTTTCGACAACCCTATTCAAAGGATTCAAATCGGAATTGTGCAGTGCACTCGATTCGCGGCAGGGGATAGCACACTAGGACTCTCAACAATATAACCACTGTCAATGTCAGCATTATACGACTGAGCAAAACTCCATGTATCTGACTCGACCCTACTCTCAATCTCTCTGTCTCCCTGCCGATGGGGCAGGTCTCTAAAATTATACATGTGCATCAACTCGCCTAGCTACCACTGGCGCCCCAAGCGCTTAGGCTAACTAGAGTGAGCCGCGGCAAAACTACTCTCTTCCCCCCCCGGCCGCGACCTCTGTTCCAGGGTCACGGGGGTTGCGCACTTGGTCCTTGGTCGCGATTGTCGCGCCCACGGCCACGGCCACGTCCTCTGCCGCGCCACCCACTGCGTCTGCGCTGGTTGTCTTGACGGTCGTCCCAACGGCGGTCGTCTCTGCGGCGGTACGTCCTCCCTGTAGTCCTGGCGGCGCTCGTCCTGGCGTCTGTCACTTGAACCCACACAGGGGATAACGGATCAGACGCTGAACTTGTCTGACTGGCGAACTCACTTCGAAAAGGGTTCAGCGCAAGAATGCTAGAAACAGGGTTTCGGCTAACCCAAAACCTAACCAGATGTGGCGACGCGCCCCTAGAAAGGAGGGTCACCACACTGTGGGCGAACACTCAATGAAGGGTTCAACACCTGACCGCGAACTCGTCCGAAGGACTTTCAGCTGGTCTCAACAATATAACCACTATCAATGTCAGCAGTATATGGCTGAGCAGAACTCCGTGTATCTGACTCGACCCTACTCTGGACACTGCGCCCGGCCGGCACTGCAGGAGGCCGACCAGGCACCAGCTGCCTTAGGTCCGCCGCCCCTGGAGTCGGCTGCTAACATCTACGACCTAGAGAACCCCCGCAATTGGAGCGCTCCTAGGGAAGCTGCGGCCGGGGCGTACCACCAGAAGTGGTCATGGCAGGTAAAGAGTCAAGACCATTCGCTGTGCATCATGCACTGGACTAGATACCATGCAGGTGCTTCTAAAGAACCAAAAGCATTGAACTAGCTATAAAGCTTTCCACTGCTGAGATCCAATGAGTTGACTCAGCCGAGGCCATGCCATGATGCGCATAGTATAGCCTGACATCGATATCTGATACACACTCTGATGCCCGCCCGGTGCAAGTTGCAACCCTCAGTGCTATTGCATGTACAAACCGGCCCCAAAATTGACAGCAGTTGCGCAATGGCCGATCCCACGGCTAATCGAATGTGGTCTCGAAAGGAATGTGCATGGCGGCAGCAAGAGCAACGTGGCAGAACTCTCATCATGCAATGCAAGCTTAAGACCAAGTTAGCAACCATTTTCGGCTGCCATCAAAGCTTGCGCCGTACTTATTGACTGAATTCTTTAGAGCTTCGCTCAAGGCCTAGTGTCTGACTTGCGCGTTCTGCTAGCAAAAGAAGCCGACAACCAAGCTTCTTGTATATAGACGTTTTTCTGGTCATTGTAACACCAAAACTTTCAAGAAGAAACAAAAGCAGGTCCAAATCATTCAAGGGGCCTGCTCAGTAAAGAGCTCTCTAGCTTCTACTGAATTGAGCACATGGTGCTCCTGTGCACTAGCGCCCAGTCATCCGGTACCAGACCAGAAACTTCGACTCTTGCGTCGTCATCAGCACCTGCAAGTATTCGCAAATTTGTTGACGGGCAGGCGACTCCAGAGCGATGCGAGGCGGCTTAAGCCACTCTCGCTTCGTTGAAGATCTCCGCTGGTCGAAGCACGATCAAAGCAGAACAAACACTCCGCCATTTCCAGTGAGCTTTCGTTCGCAGACGAGCTAACGACCTTGCCTTAACAACTCTGCTATCAAAAGCAAGGAAAGCATTGTACAGTTGCCAAATGACGGCACAGGACACGGTTGATAAGAGGACCGTGCCGTGCATCGACATTGGTGAAATTCGGCATCAGCCTCTAGCAAAACAAGTAACTGTCTTGTGGCAAGAAGCCGTGTGCACCCACTCTGCAACACCCAGAATGGATACTGAGATAGTACAAGAGGCCTCAGTCTGTGCTCTCACAGCTAGTACTCGCAATGGCGAGACACCTAAGACACCCCAAGTACTTAGGACCCCCACAGCTTACGAAGCACCCAGCACAAAGCATTTTCTCAAGCAAGCCGTCGTCCCGGGATCGTCGCTCAGCATTCTCCCGCATAACTTTTCCATCTTCTTCCAAAAGCACTCTGATCCGAACGGACACCTCGGCAGGCACCTGCCACAAACTTGAGACTTTTGAGAACAGGGAAATAACGACGCCCACAAACGAGTAATGACGCCGAAGCAAGAGCCCTTCCGTCGAGAGGCCCAATCATTGACAGATGTCGAGTCCGACAAGCGAAGCCCGATGGACTTCACGACCGAACGCGAGTGACGTCCCTGGGATAGTCTGCAACGCACCTCAGCTCCTCTGATCAGCCGCCTGCTGATCATTCTTCCGCCTTCTTTTCCTTCGTCTCCTTCTTCGCGCGCGGCTTTCTTACTAACTTCGGTTTCGTGGCCTTCGGGAAGTGCTCGGCTAGCAGCTTGGAGATGGTGCCGAACGTGAGGACCTCCGCATCCAGGATCTTTCTCAGCGCTGCGTCCGGCAAAACCTCGGTCTTCTTCTCGGGGTTCTGCACACAAAAGACGGCGCCCATTTTCTTTGTGGTTTACGTGAGGCCCGTTCTAGACTGATGCGAAAGGTGAGGACATCTGCTTTCGTATTCGTCTGTGACTATCGCGTCTTACGACTACTTCCAACTTCTTCTCTGGCTCCTGAGGGGGATGGGGCCATCAAGGTTTCTGAGAGGATAGGCACTGACGCCTCGGGCCACGATTCTTGAACCCTCCACTATACGCGCGAGCACCGCCTTCCGCTCTCCGAAATCTGCTATGATAGACGAAACTAGAAATTTTCGGGTGTGGAATTTCTGACGTTCTCTGGTCTTGGCTCCTCGACCATTTCTTCGTCGCCTCTTGCCCGTTTAAATTTCGGACTCGGCGCGGAACGAAACACAAGAGTCAGCTAAATCTAGAAACGACCGTCGTCTTTTTTATGTCCTCTACTTAATAGCTTTCGTCCCTGGCTGATCAAGTGCAGTCAAGTCAACGACATCTTGCAAATGAACAAAAAGCCGTCTACGCAAGAAAACTTGACAAAGTTTGACTTGGCAGACTACAAGGTTCTGATTCTGGCAAAGCGTGTGCAATCATTGGTGACCCTCGAGCAGAGTGAGCAAACAGCGTTAGATAGGATAGAGCAAGGTATCATCTTTCGCTTAGCCAGGGCTTACGAGTCCCGCATAATTTGCATGTTTGTTTGAGGTCTGGCAGAGAGAACTCTTGCAACATTGGCCCGAAATCGAAGTCGAGGTCTCACAACACAACAACACAGACAGACAGACTTTTACGAGGCAACACGAAGGCAATCAGCCCGAACCGATGCTTCGCGCACCGCTGCATGTTGATAAACAGGAGGTCAAGCTTCAAAACCCTGCGCGATTGCTTGCGATGCATTCCCGTAATGAGCAACTGCATGACTTGTTCCCTGAATTTGAAAAACGCCTGCTTCATAAATCTTCGACCTTCCTTCTGGGGAACAGCAAGCTGCTCCAGTCTCCGCCTCTCTACAAGCTACAGTACTTGCTCTCCAATTTCAAAAAAGGTGAGAAACTTCCATTCGAAAGTGCTTCCAGAGTATTCAACTCAAACCTCAGCCTTTCTACAAGCAAGGTGGGTACTGCGTTGTGCGCACTCCCGAGGCCCGTCCTTCACTTGTCGAAAATGGGCTGAAATGTGTGGCACAATGAGGGACCAGGGGCCCAACATACGACACTCATTCCTTCACCCCCCTCCGCCCTCGTAAGGAGTACCGTTGCGAGTACACTTGCTCCATCTGGCAAGGCCTATCTGTCGAGAAGTTTCAATTCGCAAGATAATCAACGCTCTCAACGCAGAAGAGTAGTGTGTGGAAGTAAGAAACTAAAGCAGGTCCCCTCACCTGCAATTTATGCGTTCGGATGTGCTGCCAGATCTTGGCTGTCACCTCCTGCCGTGTGACCTCCTCCGCCCCCATGAACTCGCTCAGCGCCGGAGACACCTCATACTTCCGCATCAGAGCATCATTTGTAGGCGCCCGCGCGGCTTTTTCCGCTGGTGCCTTTTTGGCCGCCCCTGTTGCAGTGCGAACGGCAGCGCCCCCCCCCCGCAGGAGAGCCACCCCTGCGGCCCTGAACATCCTTGCTCTCTGTTGGGAGGGGGTTTTGGCTGGAGGGGTGTACAGAACGCAGAGAGGGCTACGGTGACTGCCTGGGAATGACTAAAAAGCCGAGGGATGCGCTTTTGAGGAGCGCCTGCAGAGAGCAATTGATATGATTTAGATGATTTAGAAGTGGAGGGAAATTCAGTTGGATCCCAGAGCCTGAAGAAGCAGCCAGGTTGGAGGGGTAAAAGAGTATAGGGTGTTGGGGAGGGGAGGGGGAGCTGGAAGGGGAAACGGACAAATTGCCGTCCAGGACTTGCACCCATGGTCCAGATATAGAAAGGAAGAAACAGTGTCCAAACCTGATGCAGCACCTTAGCTAGTTTCAGAAGATTGCAAGTCAATACCACCAGCCCCAGCGCATCAATAATTTCAATTTGACAATTTCCCTGTAGTACTGAATCGCCAGGCTTAAGCAACTGAGTTAGTATTACGGTTGAGCATCAGTTCCACTTACACTCCTTAAGAAGCAACGCTCCTGAACAACGAAAGAACCAGACACTCTCTTTCACGGCCTATGTCTGATGGTCATAGCCCTTGTCTCAAACCCATGTCTCAAAAATTCAAGCACTGTTTTACGTATTTTTTAGCCAAAGCTTGATTTTTGACAAGACAAGTAGGTTCCCTCTTGTTCTTCAGTTCTGTCCTTCCAAAACTTGTTCATTGCATACAGTGATTGACGCTTGTTGCAGTGAGCCATTACCACTTTGGTTCACATAGGGACAGAGTCAAGTGACGCAAAGCAGCACAGGGGAAGCATCAAGATCGCATCACTGAGTTCCTGAGAGGAACTGTTCTGGCTGACACTTTGCTAAAATAGTGAACAGCTTTCAATTGTACACACTAAGCCAATCCTCTCAAGCATTTGATGACTAGCTTTCAGCGATGCAAGATAGCACAGAGTTGGAAGAGGCACGCCAACACCCACCCCTTTCTGCCCGCTTGCTGACGCTTTGCACTATGTCACGGACGCTGCGCCCTTCAGCAATTTGTGCTAGCTCAAAAGCGCTCTGCACGCAGCTTCTGCAGCACTCCTCGTGTTCCAAGAGCGATGCGCCAACTTAGGAGGCTCAAATGTGGTGAATGAACGAGCAATTGAAACAATCCCCTTGCAAAAGAAACAGAAGAATGAGAATTGAGATGCGAGTCTGCTGACCTATCTTTCTGCGCTCGGCTAGCTCAGCTGGCCAGAGTGCAGTTCGATACAACTGCCACGTGCCTTCCACTTGTGGTTG
The DNA here is from genome assembly GCA_000708835.1 of Klebsormidium nitens. Classification (NCBI taxonomy): domain Eukaryota; kingdom Viridiplantae; phylum Streptophyta; class Klebsormidiophyceae; order Klebsormidiales; family Klebsormidiaceae; genus Klebsormidium; species Klebsormidium nitens. The sequence continues at coordinate 94,875 of DF237302.1, forward strand.
GCCCGAAGGTCCGCGGGTCAAATCCCGTAGTTTGCAACTTTCTCTGGACGGAGGGGTTGGCCTGCCTCCTTTCGGAATTTTCTGTGGATCTGGCTAAAGGTCCTTCGAGTATGCCTGAAAATCTTCGCTAGCCGGCGCAGAAAGATAACCCGAAGTCACCACTTGAATATATAAGGCTTTTTGACAGCAAGGAAGAAGGAATTCCGTCCGAGTTGCGTGCACTACCATCAGAAATTGAGAAAGTAATGACCATCTGAGTGCTGCTGCTGCACATCGACATTTGTTGTGCTGTCAGAGGCATGGGGCCGAAGAAAGATGAGATGACAGCGGTGTTGGACCGTTTGCAGACGTTAGAGTCAGAAGTAAGCCTTTTGAAGAAGGAAAACGAGGGTTTGAAAGCCCGGATGCAATTGATGGAGGTGGAGAAGCAATCGGTTGTTGAGGAGTTGCAAGTTGTCCGGGGGGAACAAGTTAAAGTTGCCTCCTACAGCGGTGTGGTGAGAGCGGAGGTGGAAAAGGTGCAAGCCAGACAAGAGAGACATGACAAGGTGTTGAGGGAAGCCAATCTTGTTGTTACGGGGTTGGAAGATGCAAAAGATGAGGTGGGGGAAGCAACGAAGAAAAA
>DF237301.1:0-57951 GCA_000708835.1 Klebsormidium nitens
GATGTTTCATGAAATAAAACATGGACTTCTCCTGCCCCGAGTTGCCGCCCCGGGGTAGAGACTGCTCAGTGACTTGGTCGGCCTCCGTGTTCGACCTTCGCAAGTCTATTCCACAATGCATGAAAGAACAGGATTCCACCTAGGACGTATCTAGGTCGTATCTAGTCAGCTCCACCTCACTTCAGAGTCCGTTTGAATCATTGCACCAATGTTGTAGTCGGATAGTCGGCCGGCCAGATTGCAAGAAGTTAAAACATCAGGGAACGACGTTGAGAGGTTCAGCGGCTCCCGTCATGCAAGCCTGCCTTCCCGTTCGGCAGGCCATATATTAGTATGTACGAATACTTAGCAATTTTTTCCAGAAAGGTCAACATGCATCCGGTCATTAGTAAACTTTTGCAGAATCACGCCAATGCAGGTTCATGAGTCATGACCTGAGCAAGCCAAATTTTGCGGGGACGCGCGGCTAGCGCAGTGATTGACCCTTAGTTTGATATCGACCTTGAATGTAATCTAGCTCGTCAAAAGTAGGCGTAACTTGAGGAACATTGCGCCGCGCATGCACGCAGAAGGTTAAGGGACCACATGAGCAATTTTAACAGGATCGGAGCACTAGAAACCTCACTGATGTCTGTCGCAATGCATGATGAAGAACATTCTTGTACTAGTGAGTCCTAGTTTTAGTTTTATGATTGAGCACAGCGGTGCGCACTATACACACACGTATACCTGAGACAGGTACATCACGCTTAACTCAACTTAGTCGAGTGTACCGTCACACTAAATAAGCCAATCAAACTACTGTGCCTGCATCATGCACACCCGGCTCAGATCATTCGAGTTGTCACATTCAAAACCTTCTGGGACAGATACAAAATTTGTTGCGCATGAGTTAGGTGGTGCCAGGCCATCGTTGCACAGACAGCACATAACCGGGACGTCACGTGCGCGATAACTGTCAGACCGCAGCGGTCACGTTGTCGCTTTTCGAACCACCTGCATGTGGTTCGAAAAGCGACAACCATGGTCAAATCCTAGCTGCACCGTCGGAAGCACATGCTTCTATGTTGCGTCCATATGGGCGTTCTATGTACTGCGCATCGACCGGATGCTTGAGTTGCTAGAAACAGTGCATGGGTTGCGTATGCCTCTAATATGCATAATTCCCTTTTCTGCCAGCAAGTGGCAACTATCAGGCACTGTGGTTGCTACAAGTGTAGCCGTGGAGCTCATATGTGGATGCTCGAATCTTCACACCCTCGGATTAGGTGGTTGTCCATTGGCTGCAGACACAGTCGAGCCCCTTCCCCTTCCAGAAGGCCTGCCTTGGTTTCTTTGTCGCTGCTGCGTAGTCCGGTCTACCTTCCCCCTATCGCTCTGTCTCGTCTCTGCATTCCGAAGGCCTGCACCTTGCGCGTCTACATTTCCGCGGCTGGCTTGCGGCGTGGGCGCTGCGCCCAACAAGCCGTTTACTGCCGCTTCCGATCTCTCATTGCTGCGCCTGTCTTCTAATCTATGGTTCAAGTCCTGGCCTTTTCTGTCGCCTCTCAAAACCGGGGGGCTGCCCAAGATAGACGCCCCACTGCTTCCTACATCTCTCAACCGGTCCGAAAGCTCACTAACCCCCTCGTTCAGAGCTCCCCCTTCCCCGCTCATCCGCCTATCCCTGGTGAAGCCCCTTCCTCTTCCTCGCGACCCCGGTTGACCTCCCCGACCATTGATCCCATTACCGGATTGCCTCCCCGCCCCTCGGTTCGACCTTGCTGCCCCGCCTCGACTGCTGCCAGCGTCCCACCCCTCTCCTCGCTCGTCTCTTCCTGGCTGGCTTCCTCGTCCACATGGACTCCTCCGCCCCTGACCCCTCCCCGGTTCATTCCCCCGACCACCTCGACCCGAACTGGTCGGCCTTTCCTCCTCCCCCCGGAACCCCTCTCCCGCTCCCAGAGCACCCCTCCGGCTACTCGGACCCCGGCCATCGTCTTGTGTAGAAGCGCCCCCAACTTCTGACGCTGTATTTGAACCACTGTCCCGTCTTGCCCCAGAGTTCGGCCGCTCACTGAGCTCTTCGTCTCGGCCCGATGTGACCGGGGCTTCGTCCTCCGCCTTCCAAAGCGCCGACGAATGGACGAGCGCCACGCCGCCCGACGTTCCGGGGGTGGCCGCCCTCTCTTCGATCAGTCCCCCCCGCCCGCGCTGCGTCTCTAGGAGCTTTGCGAAAGCGCCCTGACGTGCCTGGTCTTCCGGCGTCGGAACGAAGGCTGTCTCCACAGGCTCAGCTTCGCGGGTTTCCTGACGTCGAGGAACGGAGCAACATTGGATGAATGTACAAATGAGGATGGTTCCGAGCCTTTCCTGTTTTGAGATTCTGGATGTGAGCACTGTTTGAAATGGGGCGGAAATGCACCCCAGACTCGGCTCGTCGGTGAGTATAAGGTATGAAAGTACGGTATACCCTCAAAGCACGGGAAACACTTATCAGAATCTCCACGTGCAAAACAGGGTATCGAGAATTTGTTAGAATCGCCGCAGAGAACGCGAGTACAAACATCAATTCACAAGCGGCTGAAGACACTTGGCAGGTTATATTTCTTCCTGCATGTTCGAGGCCTCGAACTAGCATCGCTGCGAGCATCTTCACGTTTCTCAATCTCTCCGCAATTGCCCCTCACCTGCTCTTCTGCATCTGAGGCCAGCGTCCGCAGCCGTCCAATGTCTTCGGCGTTGACGGACGCACGGCACACCGGACAGTGGAGGGCGAACTCGTCGGAAGCGGAAGAGGGATCCCCCTCCACGGGCTTCGGACGTCGGACGTCCGACAGGAACGCCTCGTGCTGGCGGAGCTGCCAGCGGAACCAGTCTAGACAGCAGTGCCTGCAAGAGGCACAGAGCGTATTGTGCTTCTAATTTTATTAAGGCTGTAAAGGTTTTTGTTGTGAAACATATCGCGATGCCCGCGGTTCACTCGGAGGCGGCTCGTCAAACAACAATACTGACTCTAAGGTTCCAAACAGCTCGCTGTTGGCGGCGTACATTTCCGCGTGCTGGGCCTCGGCAATGAGAGGGACGTCAATGCGGTTCACCCCCTGTAAAGGCCGTGCAGCTCGTTTGCGGAAAACTGGAGCGAAGGTGAAGAGAGGGGTAATTGCGACGACAGGAAGGGCGGCAATCATGCTGCCCTGTGCGTGACCATTATTTAGTCAAGGCAGACAATGGTTGGTTGGGGAGAAAGCAAACAAGCTCAGTGAACAAGAGCAATGCAAATCCACAATAAAAGCTATACTTGCAAGATAGCCTCTTCTACGTTTGGCTCAGAGACGGAGTTTTCGAACCTGTGGAAGCAGTGGAAGCAATTGGTGAATTTGATGAGCTGTCGGACGTCTTCTTGCCGGTCCGCACCACTGTCCGCAAACGGGGTCATGCAGAAGCAACAGTCGCCCTCGGGGAGGTTCATGCTCGTCAGCAGGTCGAACGCCGCCTGGACAGCAGAACGAGAAAGCTTCAGAAATGAACATTCAATATTTGAGGCTGAAGGATCCGTTCCTGAAAAAAGTATGGTTGTGCTCTTGCGTGGAAGCCCAAGGCTCTTCTGGGGGTGGAACAGAGATTTTGGGAGCTTCTGGAGTAGATGCCTCAGAACGCGACACAAGATGGCTTCATGTCAGTATCTAAAGCTAATGAGAAGAGGTGCTGCGACAGACGTCAGGCAGAGGCTGCACCAGGTGGCACCTTTGCACCTCCCTTTTTCTCGACAACAAGTTTGATAGAGGAGATGCGGAACAAACTCCGGGACTCCTTGCTGCCAGAGTCCAGGTTCAGCTGGCCGCGCAAGATGTCAGCTAATCAAATAGGGCTCGCCGTTTGAGCGAAGTGCGCGTCTATTTCTGCCTTTTTGGAAATCGAGCAGCGCGACGCTCCAGTGTCCGAGTTCAAAGAACATGCACGAAAATTGACCTTGCCATTCCTGCGCCGCAGTCGTCAGGCCACCTACAAGACCCTTAAGCTAGCAAAGTGCGCCAATTTCAGGGTCCATTCACATCTTTCTCCAGCTGCTCGATTTCTCCAGCTGCTCGATTTGAACACTTCGAAAGCCCTACTCTGGATCAGCTCTTTGCAGCTGGCCACTGGAAGCACGTCAAACGCGGGCGTCGTAGAGCGTCCCATGGAAAAACTCCAAATGCATTCCCTCCTTTCAAGAAGCGGAGGCTAGCCAACACACAAGCAAAAGGTCACTAGCAACCACCAGAATTCTCACCTCGGCAGTTGCCACGAGAAGGCCGCCCTGGGGCGTCTCTTCCATTAGTTTCTGCAGCTCCTGCAGCAAGTGCGCCTGCCGGAAGTCACCCAGCCCCTTGCTGTTCTCCAGTGTCAGTTCCGGCAGCTGCTCAGGATACTGCCACAGAAAAGATTGTCTCTCGGCCTCATTTGCAACGTAAACTAGCGTCCGATGCTACCGATGCTACTTGAAGAACGCTTTGGCGTTTGCAGTTTGGACAATGTGCGCTCCTTCCTACAATTCTGCTAGTGAATGGCATGTCGCATGGGCGCCTTCAAGTGCTTTCCAAAGTAAGACCATGGTTACATTCTCAGTCTGAGATTGAAGACTCAGCAGTTCTGCTACGTCCACTTATAAGCTGATCCCACTGCTTCTTTGTCCAACATAGCGGGAGGTCTGGCAATCACTCGAGGGACAACAGCTTTGAGCATTAAACGATTGCAGAAAGATCAATGATGATTGGCTGAATCCATGCATTCACAATCTAAACAGTCGTGCACACGCTATCACAGGCACAAGAGAAAGTCACTCACATTTGTACTGGCCTTGAAAGCAAGGGTTGTCTGGACGAACTGCACAATACGGCGAGGAACATTGTTGTTCTGCAAACCTCCACATGTTACCATCATACCACCACTTAAATCAAATTCCCAACGGAGCTGGTGGTAGGTGTGTTTGCACCAAGTAAGCAAGAGAGCCGTCCTCACCAGCCTGCATGTGAATTTGACTGCTCAAAGGCGCACAGTATGTTCAACATGTCCTCAGCTGGTTCTTTGTTGATATGAACACAACAGCTGAAAAAGATCATATACGAAAAGAAGCGGAGACACAAAAAATCATCAGCTCTAAGACTTTCCTTCGTCAAATGCCTCACCTGCAAGCTTTGGTCCTCCGCCGTCCGAGGCTTCATTGCGATCTCAAGGTGGAGCGGAGCCCACGTTTTTACGACCCGACACTCGTCGAAATAGATGGCTTCCAAAGCCTCGATCTCTTCGCACACATCGTCAGGCGCCAATGCTGCCATCTGAAAAGTTTCTGCATAACTTATTAACGCCACTCTTCAGAACTTTGAAAGCGGCTTGCCTGGGGAATGGGAATTCATCAAATGCAGGGCGCTGGCTGGCGAAACTGTGTTGTCTTTGATTCTTGACCCGGGGCCGCACGGCAGTGAAGGTTGAGTTAAAATTTGCGGGTCAGGAGTCAGGACGATCAGCTTACATCAGTCACACATGGTTAGGGGTTTAACCTGGGTTTTGGCTGACCGTCGATTGGTGTAAGAATTCCAGATAATCCGACGGCCTTTCTTCACATCGACCCTGTCATCTCAACGGCTGTAAAGAATTGTTCGACAATGGACGGTCACTTTCTCATTTGAGATTTGCAAATTGCCGGTAAGTCCCATCGCTTATCCAATTCCAACTCCAAGAATTCCCCGCGGCGTCCAATTGCCCTTCTCGTGTGGGGTGCTCAGTCGCCGCAAATTGCCCACGCGAATTCCCGGCAGCCTGCATTTACTTCAGCCTTCATTGGGATTTGAGCGCCCGGTAGAAGCCATGCTCTTATTTCTGCCATATGCATCAGATGATCAGGTGCAGCAGAACCTCCGGGCACACTTCTCGATTTCATGTTGACTAAGGCCTAAGCGCATGTTGACTAAAGGATAGTGCTCGGGGGCACGAACAAACCCAAACCGATAAATGACACCCGCTCCGCACCCATACCCACCCTTAATTCCCTACTAACCCTACCCGTCCCCCGGGTGCTTTACCTTAGTCAACATGCCCTTAGTCAGCATGAAATCGAGACCTAGCCTCCGGGCGGCGGGCCGCTCGCCGCTCGGTTGGAATCTGGAAGTTGCAGTGTGCACCAAAGTGCCGTAAATGCTATCCTCGTATGTAATTTATCCACCACTGGCACCAGAATTGTACAGGTCTAGCTGTAGGTACTAGGTACTACCAGACCTGCCTACCTAGACCGGAAGTGGGCCACACTGGTGCCGGCCAGCACTGCAGCAGTCTTCAGCAGGGAGCCCATGGATGCCACAAGTCTTGCAGGCAAAAGAAGCCATTCTAGGCTGTGTTCTGCACCCAGGTCACATCTTCTGCCTTGCTGAGCACAACTTGGTACAGGTCTGTGGTGATGAGAGCGACAGAAATTGCCAGAAACCAAGAGGACAAGAGATTCGAGTGGGGCGGAGTACTGCTGGAACTCAAATGAAGAACAAGTAGAAGAAGAGTAAGCAGCGGGGTCTAATTTCAGCGGGGACGCGGACTGGCATTGTTGTGTCAGCTGCCATGGCAAACAGCGCGTCAACTCCTCTACTGCCTGACAAAGATTCTCACATTGTGGAAGCAGACGGGTTGCACCACAACTATCATTCGAGTCTGCCGCACCGCGAGTACAACAATGATCTTCCAGCGGTGGATAAGGAATGTCTGGAAGAGCTCAGAAAGGCCGGCATTATTGCCAAGCCGACCATCATGGTGAGGAGCTGAGCTTTTTACCCCCTGACGTTGTGGTTTGTCAGGTTTGCGTGCTGATACAGAAGTTGAATTGAAAATGCCCTCCACTTTGCTGTTGCTAGCATGTCTTGGTGAAAGTGTACGGACTTTGGTTCATCAAAAATCATCAAAGCGGGAGCCCTGCTATGCGGCTTCCACTTGAACCTTAACCAAGGCTGCTACAGAGGGTCGATGCAACCTCATACTCCTCACTCCTTACCTGATTGAAGCCAACTTCTTTGGGCACACTGCCAGATCCGGTGATTTTCCAGCACGACACCCTGCGATCAGAGCTTGCTGTAACTGTGACTGCTACTTAACCACCAGCACAGAGGTTCAACCCTCCTGGAATTCAATGCCCCTTGAGCACATTGTCAGACGCGATGATTATCAAGAAGCACGGCGTCTACCCTCCAATCAGAGGTTGCTGCAACCTTGTGAATGCTGACCCTGCCATTGCTGGCGTCAGACAGTTCACATCCTGCATCTCTCCCCTTGCAGTATGACGAATCCTCTCCCGTGGCCGCTTTGACAGCATTTGGGGGGACGGCCTTGAAGACGGTGTTGCTGCGTCCCGACTTTTACTTGATTATGCTGGTGCACATTGTCTTAAGCTACCTCTACTATGACGTTTGGCACAACCCGGTCATTCCAGCCGCTTCGACCGGCCAGGAGCAACCATGGCCGTTCATCTCGGCCGCAACGATTGGTGAGGATTGATCAGCACTCGTTGTTGTTTAATCACACTTGGTGGTCAATTCCAACACTCTGCCAGCTTTTCTGGAGAGTTCTTTCACAGAACTTAAAATGACACCGCGTCCGCTAGTGCATTCTCTGACCATTTTTGCGCACTTTGCGGATGAGGTGGTGTGGACACAATGTCTTGTAATTCTTGACATAACTCTCCTAAGGTCCCCTCAGAATGATATGTTACAGGAGAGGCGCCTTCTGGGCCTCTATGACTCCCCTGCGATGCTGTGAGATCATATCCCAGTTCTCGGAGGACACTAGGATCTACCAAAATGGCACAATTGATAGTTATGTGGATGGGGCACAAAGGAAATAGCCTCTGTATGAAACCTTTTTAGCATGTTCCAAGCATAGCGGGTCAATATTCTGCTTCTTCCACACAAAGAACATTGTAGCAGGTTCGCTCGGCTTCATTCACCCGCTCAGTATTTGGACCGTACGCCCTTCTAACTGGCTCACAACCTAATCCTAAGAAATCAACGACAACAAAGATCTGCAGGAAGCTATCCTTTTTATATATGATGCCAAAACCCCTGGTAATTGTAGTTCTGATTCTTGACCTGTGGATCTTTGCAGCCATTCCGGGGAGCATGATTGTCTTCTTCCTGGTCTTCCACACCAGTCAGGCATATACGCGCTTCTTCACGCAGTACCTTGCATACCGGGGCATTGAGGTACGCGCAATTGAAAACCCTATATTCTAAAAAAGGCCCCTTCTTCTAATCCTGGTTCTTAGGGAAATGCATCTTTAAGCCACTGTGGTTGGGGCTTTTGGGGTGGTGCTCAATAAGGACATGAAACTCAAAAGAGAGTCGGAAGCTAAGCTTGAGGTACATGAGGCTTTTGTATTGAAGCGGACGTAGGACTTCCAGTATGCCCTTGAGCCGACCCTCCCCTTCAGCAGCGCTTGACAAGCTGAGTTCCCCTTTGTTTCGCTCATAGCGTGTATTCGCCCCTCCAAATCTTTAAGACAGAACCGATTATACGGAGAAAAGAATCCGCGGAGATCCGAGAAAAAGAGAGAGTGCCTTAACTCGGTTAGCAGAGCCGTTTTCTATCTCATATCCACAGGGCAAGATCAGCCGCATCGCGTCAGAGCTCCGTACGAATCTCCCCGACGGCTCGTTCCCTGAGGCGCGCGTCGAGCGCCTCAAGATCGCGCGCTGGCTGCTATCTTTCCTGTACCTTGGTCTGGCGAACCTGCCGCAGTACAAAGACAACGGAGTGCTGGATTGGGCCTGGAAGCAGGTGCTGCAATTGGAACTGCTGACGGAGAAGGAGGAGAATAAGCTCAAGGCCCTGCCCAAGGGTAAGGGTTGAAAGTTTCGCCTCCTTCTTCAAGACTCTATAATCAATCCGGATTTCAGGTAGTGGTGTAAATCTTGGAGTTTGGCCCAAGCTGCTGATGGAGAAAGAGGAGACTAGATAAGCTCAAGGCGCCGTCCAAGGTCGAGGTTTGGAAACTTCTGTCTCCTTCCTTTTTGCTTTCTTCTGCAAAAATCTTCTGCATTATCAGCCCGGATGTCAGCTAGTAGTGTAGATTTCGGAGGTTAGAGCTGCTGATGGAGGAAGAGGAGAATAAGGGTCAATGTGCTGCCCAAGGGTGAGGGTTACAGAATTCTTGTGGAGGGTGTTGAGAGTATATTTCTAGGACTGATGTAAGATTTATGAATTGGAGCTGTCGAGTGAAGCGGAAGCAGACAGAGCTTGAGCCATTGCCGAAGAGAGATCCCGAAGGGTATAGGGCTTCACTATCAGTTGCTTGGTCTCGAAATTGGAGGTTGGAGTTGACAGTGGACGAGTTGGCTGAAAGTCAAGGCCCTGCCAAGGAGCCGGAGTTGAAGGGCCTGCCACATAAGAAAGTTCCTCCGATACTATTCATTCAGATCCTGGACTATGGTTTGGGAGTCGGAGCTGCTGAGGCTGATGTCGCCAGCAAAGCTCAAGGTCAAAAGTTTGAGCGCTTTGGAGTACGAAAATTTTGCGTCGAAATCTAGTAACTACATTCGCGTTTTTCAAGAACTTGGCTTTCAGGAAGTGGGGGGACATGGTGGTGGTCTGGAGCTTAGAGCGAGCTTTGCTTTTCCGTACATCTGAAAGTCCAGAAGTCGAGTTCTGGCTTAGGACAGGAGGCGAATCTCAAGGTCCTAGAGAAAGCTGAGCGCTCTAGAGCCTCATAGAGCTCATGTCGGTTTGAAGGTGATCCTGGAAGCATTTGCAACCGTCTGATCTGGGACTTCGGAGGCTTGCGAGGCGACGCTCACGGCCCCGTCAGACGGTAGGGTGTTCTAAGCGTTCGGCAGTAGAGTCCTTCTCCCTTCCATTCCATTAGTGCCGAGGTCGAAGTATCAATATACCACAGGGGACGCTCGAGGACTTCCAGAAGTCGAGCGTCTTGGGGTCTTTACTTGTTATAGTGTCCCGTCTGAAGCTCCAGACAGTATCAAAATACCATGAGAGAATGCACTGGAGGCGCTGGCAAGGGTGACCGTGTTTAGGGTATGGCTGACAGCAATTTCAGTCATGGCAAAAGCTTGTGGGCCACAACCTCAGATTCTGATCGCAAATGATCGATGATAAATGGAGGTTGCAACAGCGTCGAGACCGCGAATTTCCAGGCTATGGAACTGAATTGTCTCAAAAAACCTCGCGAGACCTCGCTGCATTCTTCACGAGTACACATAGGAGAAGCTAAGATTTCTCATACGTCGAACAGACTATTGAAAGCAGCTTTGATAGCAGTGAAAAATTGAGGCTGCATCTTTTTGAACCTAGTTCTCGTCTTTATAGAAGTTAGTAGCAAACTTTCCATTACGGAAAACTCTCTCCCAGAAAAAAATACAGACGTATTGTTCAGTTTCGCTAGGACAGAGGTAGCTTCCCTTGATATACCGTACTAACTTTTACGATTAGCACTTTTGTTGCGAATTTATCATTTTCGAATCGATCTGTCGTATCAGCAGGTTGCCAAGAAGTTTTCGGATCGATCTGCAAATCGGGGTTCTTAGCCTTTTCTGGTCGTTTTTGAGTATAAAGTGGTGAAAAATGCTAGAAAACATTTCCCGACACATTGGCAAGCTTCTCAAAACATTTTCTTTTTCGACTTGCATCAAGAAAAACATTTAATAAATGCTCATCTAAAAAGTTAGTATGGTAGATCCCTCTTCCTTGCAAGAGACCCTCGCAAAGATGCACGAGACTGACCATGCCTCGGCTCCTTCTGCAGGCCAGTCGCACGCCAAGGAGCTGATGTCGTGGATCTCGCAGAAGCTGTACAGGCTCGAGAAGGACGGGCGCATCGACGCGTTCTGCCAGAACGGGCTCCTCAGCCAGCTGTATGACGTGAGTTCACCAGACAGAGCCCCGCACCGAAACTGGAGAGCTTGGCTTCGGCCATTTACCTCTTCATTTTGAGGTGGCTGTAACGGTCTTCGTTTAGTGGCCGTTTATCATTCTGTTGGATACTATGTCCACGGGTGACAAGATGATTGGATGGATGAAAATGCTACACGTGCAGATCGGATAGTGTGTGATTGCGTGATTTTGAGGTTAACCTAGCATCCAACTTTTGACTTCTTGATGCCCGTTCATCTCAGTTTTCTTCTCAAAGGACCGACTTGCAACAAGAACCCTTGGGACATGGTTATCTCATAACCGTGATTGGTTAGCAATATATGCTGCGTTCCGAGCGGCCCCAGGCGGATGCCGTTTGATGGTCGTGTGCTGGTCTGGCATCAATTCCCCCTGTCCCCTTTGACGAACTGTCTCGCGCCCTTCGAAGACCGCTGACACATCTTACGCCAATTCTTTGACGCTCGGCTCCTCCTCCGTGTAAGCAGCAGCCTATCCTCGCTTCTCAGGAAGCACTCGCCCGCTCCGAGCCCGGCATGTCGTCACTTTGAATCACACCCGATGAAGCCACCGGGGATTCACGCTGACTGGCAGCGAACTCTTGCTGCTGTAGAAACCCGTTGACACCACATCTCGATGCGACTTGTGCAAAACGGTGTATCTGGTTGTCTGGGCGGACGGCACGTGAGGTGGTTCTTTGCCGTCGTGGGCGGACGGAAGGCGTCCGCCCCTGTGATACTCCTTGATGTCAATATGCAGCACCACATGAATCGTCAGCTCTTGACGTCACCCTTTTTTGGAACACTACGCGGGAAGCGGGCTGTCGCTGCTGGAGAACCACGTGGTGCTACCAATCCAGTCATGCTAACTTCGCCCATCAGCTCATGATGTCAGAGTGCCACGTCATCCCATGACGTCACCCTTTTTTCCTCACAGGCGGGCAGCGAGCTGTTGCTGCTCAAGAACCACGTGTTGACATCAACCCCGTCCCGCTAACTACATTCATCACCTCAGTCACAGTGCCACGTCAGCTGATGACGTCACCCTTTCTTCCTCGCAGGCGGGCAGCGGGCTGTCGCTGCTGAAGAACCACGTGGTGATGCCGGTGCCGTTCGCGTTCTTCCACCTGCAGAACTTCATTCTGATCATCTACCTGCTGCTGCTGGCGTACACGTACACCATGTTCGCGCGCTACTGGTCCATCCTCGCCATGTTCCTCACCTGCCTCTCGCTCCTCGGACTGCGCGAGCTCGCGTGCGCGCTCTCCGACCCCTTCGGCAACGACGACACCGTGCGTGCCCTCTGGGAAAAGTTCTTTACTTCGTTGCGCATCATGCTGGCTTTTTTCGCTCTTCACTTCGTCTTGTGTACAGTTGCCTTTTTCCTGCTCTTTACTTTCGTAATTTCAATTTGGTGTGACGTGACTCCAACCCCTTCGGCAACGACGACACGGTGCGTGCCGTGAAGAATGCTTTCTCTCGTGTCTCTTGTCCCAGTTTGTTTTGCATGACTCTCGTCAAACTCCGATCCTTATACGTCCAAAGCTGGGTGCCCACGAACAGCGTGGCCTCGTGATTTGGTAGCCCCGCATTTGCATGAAGAAACAGACCCTCCCTTTCCAGGCTGCATGTCTTATTGACATTCCTCAAAAAGAGGATTCTCACACTCATGTGCGCAGAGTCTAAAGCTCGTAATTGGAACTTGTTAAAGCCCGCTGATTGAGATCCTGACTTGGGACGCTCTCCAACCCCGCAACAGCGGTGGACCGCTGAGCGTCGAATCACACTGGTCCTTCTCGTCGTTTCTAAGACCGCCTTCTCCAACGCGAAGCTGACTCTAGTGTGCCTGTGAGCTTGCGTGCGTCCGTCGATCGAATTCCTCGACAATAACGCAGTGGGTGCCAGCGAACAAGAGGCTTCACCCTCCCCTTTGCTGTAACAACCGGTGCGGCTGGCCGCGCTCGCTCGTCATCAATTGTGACGCTCCTGCTAAGGTGTTTCAATCTGCCCCTCAGGACTTGCCCATCTTTGACTACGTCATCGAGATACACGCGTTCATCTCGACCTTCGTCAGCATGCCGGGCCTCGAGAAAGACGAGTAGGACGTAAGAGGTGTGCAGTGAGCAGTGCAGAGTGACAGGGGGCATAGTGAGCTGTCCATGATGTGGCACAACGAAGTGCTGTGCAGATAGCGAGAGGGATTTTGCAAGATACCCAGACTCTGCCTCTTTGGGAGATCAGTGCAAGATGGGTGCAACACGAGTCAGTCTAATTTTTCGTCTAGAGTTGAATCTGTCTCCTTAAGCTCAGAGTTTTGAGCTAGTCAAAATGGTGGATCGAGGAGATTGTTCGTCTTCAGTCAATCAGAGTCTGGTGATGCGGCACAATTTTCCGAGCCTAGCTCGTCTGAGGTCTACATTCTGCCAGCTTTGAGAAGCTGTTGCGGTTTCGATCCAGTGCCAAAGATCGCTGAGAAGCTACGGGCCGCTGAATGCATCCTACTGAAGCCCACAGGAAACTTTATCTTTGCTTTTGTACGTGAGTACGTCGGCGTGTGCCTGCTCATTCGGAGATACGGCATATGGCTGCAAGCAGGCAATCATGAAATTCTATACAGTAATCAAAAATTCGGATCGGCCGCTCTTATTGAGTTTTATTGCCTCTATACGCCCTTGTCGATCGGACCATGTGAATTCTCCAACTTTTAAATCTTGGCGTGCTAGCCTGCGCCCGCCAATATCCATGGGTCACCGTCTGCTCCATGCATGGGGCCGGCCCAGGCTAATTAAGTCAAATCGATCATCATTGGAGCTCAGATTCAAAAGCACACATGCCATGCGTCACTTCGTCCACATGATGATGTACGTGTTCTGTTGCTACCCAGGCGGTCATCGATCGTAGCAGAAGTTGGCTGCGGGTTTATCGAAATTGTCCAGGTTGTTCTCGATCAAGACCGAGGGTCAAGTCAAATCTTGGGAAGTCCACAATGATAACAGCATTCTTCTGACATCATCGCGTCATGAAAAGACGCGCAGACTTCATGCGCACCAGATCAACTCGACCCAAATTCCGCCAGCCACTTTTCGTGGCGCTCAATGTCGGCGTGCGACACGCTGGGCTGGATCTTAGCTAGCGCTTCCTCGAAGTCCTTCATAGACACCGGATCCGACATGTCCTCCTTAGACATGTTCTTGATCTCTTCTGGGGTGAGCCGCCGGCCTGCAATCCGCCGCCGGATGCCATTCATTGACGCGTCCCTCGAGATGTTGGTCAGGTCGTCTCCGCTGTAGCCCTCCGTCCGCTTCGCGAGCTCGTCCATGTCCACGTCGCTCGCAGTCTGCAACAGAAAACCTTGTCCGTTCTAAGACTCGTCAAAAGAAATGACACAGGATCCACGTTTCTACAGGTCAAACTGAGGCAAACACACGCACAAAACAAGGAACAAACCCAACCCCGGAGTCAAGGTCAACTGAGGAAGAACGCCTTCTTTTGCTGCCGCAACTCAATCACAAAAAGGCAACCCGGAACAGGTCTCAGCCAAGAGGTGACCGCTTCTCGTCAACCAAAGAAGCTCTTGCGAGGACCAACCCGACAAATCAACCAAAAAGCAACAAACAGTGCAGCCAACGTCAGAAACAACGACCCCGCACCTCAAGCCCCGACAGGTTGATCCGGAACAGGTCCTTGCGCGCCTCCGCCGACGGCAGCGGGATGTAGATGCGCTTTTCCAACCGCCGCCGCAGCGCTTCGTCCAAGTCCCACGGGAAATTTGTGGCGGCGAGCACCATGACGATCTTTTTCTCTTCGCCCTCCGGAACCTGCATGAAAGAGCTTTCAAATCCTAAGGAACGAAGCGTTAGGGATTATTTGCGTGAGACGGGTGAGGTTCGTTTAAAATCTAGGTTGTGTACGGGTGCGCAGCAGATGATCTCGAGGGTTAGGATTTTGCTGTTACTCAGGAGTTCACAAGTTTCAACGCTTTCTCATCTTGAATGGAAGAGGGTTCGGATTCTGGTGGTACTTGAGAGTTTATAACCCCTAATGCTTACCCAGCCTCAATGGAAAACTCAATGGAAGAGACGTACCTGCGTGCTATTGATCCCGTCGATCTGCACGAGCAGCTCCGACTTTACGCGCCGACTCGCCTCGTGCTCCCCGGCAGCCCTGCGCAAACAAGCGTTTGTGTTTGGTCCGTGGGGCACGAGCGTTAGTGACGGATGACTTTGTTGAAGTTTTTTGTCTCATTTGAGGCCAGGTGAACCAATCTTCAGGATGGTCACGGATTGCCTAATCGATTGTCTTACTTGAGTCGTATTGTGCGGCTGCTACAAGGCTTTTCCAAAAGTACACACAGTCTAATCCACTTGATAGAAGAATGCTAAGAAAGGCCTCATCCTGTGCAAAGTGCACACCGGATCCATCTTCTCTCAAAGATACTGCCGGATGCATGCGGCATACACAAGCACTACACCACGTGCTGTGTGCAGAAAGTAGACCCGATTATAAAACCCTCAGAACCAATATTCCCGAATGCGAAAACGCTTCAAATCCACCTCACCCGCGCGAGGTGCAGAGCGAGTCGATCTCGTCGATGAAGATGGTGCTGGGCGCGTGCGCGCGCGCCATCTCGAAGAGGCAGCGCACCATGCGCTCGCTCTCGCCGCGCCACTTGGACGCGAGCGTCGCGGACGAGACGTTGAAGAAGGTCGTGCCGCACTCGGTGGCCACCGCCTTGGCCAGCAGCGTCTTGCCCGTGCCGGGGGGGCCGAACATGAGCACGCCCTTCCAAGGTCGCCGGATGCCCTGCGAAAGATTCAAGGGCTGTTCGTTCTCTCTTTATGTTTTTGGCAGCACATGAAGACCAGGCGGGCATCATTTCAAACGTGTACTTAAGGGCGACGAGGAGAGCACGCCCTTCCAAGGCCGCCGGATGCCCTGCGAAAAGAGCGCTAAGAAGTTTTTCAACGTTTGGGTTAAAACAGCATTGAATTCAGGCGAGCAGCACTAGGTCTGCCCCCCTGACCTTAGAGGGTTGAGGGGCCTCGACTTGCTTCAGAGTTGTGGTTGAGGGCAGAGGGCCTGAGCAAGCCCTTCCACAACTGCCGGATGCCTTGCGGGAAACGGATTGCGACTTTGAACTTTTCTACAGGGGTTTAGGCGTCACTTTCGAAGCTCAAGCGGACCGCTTTAATGAAGGTTTAAGGGCTTCTCTTGGAAAGGGATTGGTGGTGAAGCGCAACCAACTTGCGGAGACACACCATTGTCAGAAGGACGTGAGCACTTACGCTACTCAGAAGGGGGCAGCATAGTCGCATGGCCCGGCAGGACTGCTGAGCACTGAATTGGAGGCCGCAGCTTTCCGACAAAACTTTCTGTTAACAGAAAGGGCTCACTCAGAGACACAGCCAGGATTGCCTCCAAATGAGTGCAGAGGCGTCCGTCTGATGAGCTCTATGACGACCGCCACCGAAGCTGGATTTACTCACATGAGCAGCGTGCGAAAAAATGTAACCGGAGAAAGTATAACCAAAAGTGCGAGTATTCACACCTGGAAATACTCGGGCATCCAGAGCGGCAGCACGACCGCCTCCTCAAGCAGCCGCTTGGCTTCCGTCAGCCCCGCGATGTGGTCCCACTTCACACCGGGGGACGTGTCCACCACGTCGCGCTCCAGCATCGCGGCCAGCTCTTGGTCGGGGCCCTCGTACTTGTGCGTCTTCACCGGCTTCTCGTCGTTGTCCTGAAGAATCAAATGGATTTACGTTAGTACATTTCGGAATGGGGGAGCAATGTGTTTTTTAGTTGGCTTTCGACTGTTTCGCCGACCCAAATGAGTGTGCACCCGGCATTGCGGCCAGCTCTTGGTCGGGGCCCTCGTACTTGTGCGTCTTCACCGGCTTCTCGTTGATGTCCTGGGAGGGAAGGACGGGGAGGATTAAGTTGGCACGTCATGTTCAAGAACTGGCTTTCGACCGTACAATCTCGGTTCAACTACAGCGTCGCAGCCAGCTCCTGTTTGGGGCCCTCGTACTTGTGCGTCTTTAGTGGCTTCTCGTCACTGTCCTGGACAACGGAAAGAGACGTGTCAGCACGGCTCCGGAGGAAACGTGAAGGGCGACAGGGTTTTTATCCTGGGTGCGAACTTTTCTGCTTCTCATTGACCGTCTTTCTTTTCTCCATCCTGACGGCCAACTCTCGGTTGGGGCTCTCATCCTGGGGCGCTTTGAACAGGCGTTCGTGTTTGTCGGCAACTGAATTGAACGTGTCAAAATGTTGAGAAGCATTTCATCTTAGCGGGTTGAGTCCCATGATTATCGCTATTATGTCGGCCCGTGGTGGCGAGAGAAAGATGACTAATTCTCATTCGTCGGCATCGAATATGTGATAGGAAACGTATGCTTCAAGCCTTTATTTACGCGCACTCGGACGTCTTCCCATCATCGCCATGCAGGAGGTGTAAAAGGCGAGAAGTTGGAATAAGTTTGGGGAACAATGGAGAGCGAGTAAGTTACGCTGCATGGTTGATCTTCTTGAAACGTTGTCTGCCAGTGTGAATGTTGTCAAAGTACTGGTAAGGGACAGATTAATTTAAGCCGATGCCTGGCTGCGACTTGGCCGTGCTCCTGCCTGCGTCCTCCCGTCAGGGTCTCTCCAGATAGACCTCTCTGAGCGAAGCCTTCCCATAGCTGGAAAAAGAAAAAGAGCTCACCGAAACCCCAGGTTCTGCCCGAGGGGGCGTCTTGTCTTTCGTCCCGTCCTCCCGCCTGGGCACAGCCGGTTTCCTCTCCCGCGCTCCGTGCACGCTTCCTTTCTGAGGGGTCCCATTATCCTTGGCAGCCGCCCCCCCTTTCCCAGGCGTCGCGCCCCCGGGGGCCCCCCGCCCCTTCCCATTTGCCCCCGCTTTGTTCTCGCCCGCCCTCCGTGATCCTGCCTGCGACCTCCCTTCAGAGTCTCGCCTACCCCCCCAGTCTCCTTCCCCCCTCCGAATGTTCGGCCCCGGACTAACACCTGAAGCGCTCGCACTCCGGCCCCCCCGGCTCTTAGAAGCAGACCAAGGATCTCTGGTGGGGGGGCGCCACACGTCAGGATCTTCAGGGGGGGAAGCTGGCTGATACAAAGGTTCGGGGGGGAACTGGAGCTGCTGGCGGACCCCCCCAGGACGGGGAGACGTGTTTCGGGCGAAGCCTGGGGGCTCGCGGAAAGCCATGCGAGCCACGTCAAGCTGCTTGACTAGATTGAATTCCTCGGTGAGGTCTTTCTTGCACTTGAGCCACTTGGATTGAATGTAGGGGTCGTCTACGCTGCGCAGGTGCCTGCATGAGTTGTCTGAAACGTTAGATGGTCTGTAAACGCAGAAAGAGACGGTAGGTTCCTTGGGGTTCGAACGAGCCCCATGAGTGGCCTTTGATGAGGAGAAAGTGGCATGGAACAAGTGTCACTCCAAATGCGAAGCTTCAGCCGCTCGAGGAGACGATGGCTTGCACAGGAGTATTGACAACTATTGACTGCAAACATGAAGGAACTGACCCTTGGGGCATCCTAACTTAGAGGTATACAGCGGACCATAGGGAGTCTCAAACAAGCCGCTTTGCAATCTTTGTCTCAGCTTGAAATAGTTCGGATCTTTTTGAGGTCCGAAGGTCAGATCTCAACAAACAACCGGTTGGTTCAAACTTGAGACATTTGGTGAAGTTGCAATGCCTGATGGTGTGCGTTTTGTAACTTGACAATAGGCTCTCAGGACTTGGGTTGCAAGACGCTAGTATCAGCCAGCCTGGTGAGCAACATCAAAGCAAGAGCCCACTCAAAAAGAATGATACTGCAGCGACGGTGGACATCCGAAGTCAATCTCACCAGGAAAAACCTCCTTAGATGACTCATAGGTGAGCTCTACTTACTTGTTGATCTGCGATATGACCCCGTCAAAGCAGACAAGAGCTGTGTCATACTGTCCGAGTAGTGCGTACTCTCGGGCCAGTGTCATGTGATCAATGATGCCCGCAAGCGCCATCATGTTTCCTCTGCTAGAGAGCCTACCAGACCCTTGAAGCTTAATACTCAAGCAGCAACTTGGCGAGCAGTGCGGGGCCTATGCATTCAGGCCCTTTCCCTTCGATCAATCCTTACAAGACAACCCAAAAACGTTGTCAAAGCTGCTGAAACGTTCCTTCACTGAAGACTCAGCGCCCTGTAAGCGCCTCCACTGTCCACAGAATTTACAACTTTCTCATGTGCTACATATCTTGCTTGTGAACAAACCCTAGACAGAACGGGCTCAGGTCAGCGAGTCAGCCATCTGGAACCCGGAATGTGGGTGTAACCGCAGCCAAAATAGTCGGGAAAAGCAGCGGAACCCTAACTCTCAAAGCCTTTGACAGAGGCCCTCAGGCTGCTCTCGAAACGATACCCTGTACAGTTGAATCAATGAATGAATTGTTCAAACTGGAGAGGCAATGTGTTGCTCTCCTTTCTCTTCTGCAATTGGCATTCCCGCATGAATCTTTAGAGCAGTTCGCCTGCGGCCTGCCCCAGAAAACACAGGTGCCTCTCTTGAAAGTTTTCATCTGATCCATCGCACATTTAGAGAGGCAGCTATGGACGACCCGTCGCAGCCCGCGTCTCCAGAGGGAAAGGAGAGGCGGGTGGTGGCTGGGTTTGCCAAGATCAGGGGCATGGGCTGGGAGTTTTTCATGCAGAAGTACGAGATTGTGATCGGGAGGAACAGCAAAAACACGGCGGTGGACATCGATCTGGCGAAGGACGGTGGTGGCATGAATGTCAGCCGGAGGCATGCGAGGATCTACTACAACTTCGACAAGTGAGTTTACTCTTTCTTTGATGCAATATTCAGACTTACGCAGCACGGCATGAGGAGACTGCTGAGCGTCATGACAAGCCAGTTTTACTGCAAGGGGCCCTTGTGGTACTATCAAAATTTTCAAGTGCGCTTCTTTGCAGACCCTGCCGTTTGTGTAGTCAGGGGCCCTGCCATCAAGCGTGTTTCAAATAAGACATGGGGAATATTCTGACATTTGAAAGGGTTTCTCCGAAGCTTCTTGTAAACCACCATAGCGCTCTACATTTTGCAGTTTTCTACTTACCGCATTCTCCAACACTCCCTGTGAAGCCGGATGCCTCTAAAGCATCCTTCAAAGTCTGCAGATGCAACTTACATTTTCTTGTATGCGCCAGAGCGCACGCACAAATATGCCCACGGTAATTCACTTATATCAGTCCCTTCCTTGCACAACCAAAGTCCCCGACGGCGAACCTTCTTTTGGAAGAACCAATGTTAGAATAGCTTCTTCAAATTACTGAATCAAGGTCCTGAGCCATGACCTGATGAAATTGTTTCATGTTGCAGGAAGAGATTTGAGATTGAGATTCTTGGCAAGAACGGGGCGTATGTGGACGGCCAGCTTCGAGTTCCCAGCGATGGCCCCATTCCCCTGAACTCCCAAAGGTGTGCTTATCTTTTTTCAAAAAAGCCATCATCCTGTGCTCACCGCTGTGCATTTGGGAGCCCTTGAGGATGGTGTAAGGGCTACCTTCGTACATGGATTTGGAAATGTGTTTATCCTGAACATGCGATACAAACAACCTAAAAGGCCCTCAACATTCTTCTGTAAGGTATCAAAGTTCAGTAGAGCCTTCTAAGGTGTTACAACCTGTCTACTTGTCATTGGAAGCCTCTAAGAGATTCACAACAAAAACGGACCCACTCGAGTCTTTTCTGACCATCTTAGACACTTTTTCAACTACTGGGCCTCATATTGCTTACTCAGAGTGGGGCTTTGCTTGTTTGGCTCAACGCCTCCTACTCTGGCGCCTCTCCACACTTTGATAGCAATGCGAGATGCCGCCAGACAGGCAATAGCAAATCGTGCTGTTTCTTTCAGAAAATATCGAGTACTTTCCAATCCATAAACGGCACTTTACACAAATGCAGCTTGGTCGTGGTGGGGGACTTTCCGTTCTACTTCTTGCTTCCAACCAAGAAGGTCGAGAAAAGGCGTGCTCCAGTACACAGTAGGTTCCTCCAACTTCAACACAAAGCTACTCTTTCCTGAGTGTCTTGCCCCATGTTGCTGTTTCGGAGTGATCATTGAAGTTCGCTGTTGTTGTCGGCAAAATTGTTGCAACTTGGAATGAAAATGAGGAGAGGGGAAAAAAACTAAAAACAAGGGCTGCTGCTTTAAGGGCTTCTGAGAGGGCTTGCGGTCAGGTTTGGATGCTTTTCTCTTTCTGACTTTGCATTGCCACGCCAGCTGGAGGAGCTGCAGAAGCCCTTTCTGCAAGACTTTGTCCAATCGGAGTTCATGATCTTAGTAGTGACTGAAAGCT
This sequence comes from Klebsormidium nitens, assembly GCA_000708835.1. Lineage (NCBI taxonomy): Eukaryota > Viridiplantae > Streptophyta > Klebsormidiophyceae > Klebsormidiales > Klebsormidiaceae > Klebsormidium > Klebsormidium nitens. Next base: position 21,219 of record DF237301.1, read on the forward strand.
CCGTTCAATTGGATATGAGTGGATCGGTTGTAGTAGAGTAGTAGCTACCATGAGTTTACCTCTGCACGCAAACACAGTACTTTCTGAGAAAAGTGCCTTGTCTGAGAGATCTGGCTGATTCCTAGTTTGTCGCGAATGCTGCGGTGAGCTTGGCTTCATCTTTGCTGCTGTGCAATTGTCATATGAGACAACATATGTCTTATCTCATCCATCTCGTTTGCTTCTGAACAGATGGGGACCAAAACAGGCCTCTGCACGAAGGAGCCGACGAGTCCGAAGACGCAAACGGCGCTGCCGACTTTGAAGCGGAAAACGAGGGCTTTGACCCTGGGTTCGATGCGAAGCAGGCGGTTCAGGACGAAAAGCCGAAGCGGGGAAAGCGCAAGTCGCACCACGAGGAGAACGAGAGGGGAGGCGAGATCGGATATGAAGGGGCGGGGCCATCGCCTATGGAAATCGAGGGCCTTGGGACCGAAGGAAGTGGTAAGAAGAGGAAAGCAGGCTTGCAGAGGACTAAGCACGAATCTGGGGAACAAGCGCAGGTGGCTTGGGAGCAACCGCGCAATGGAGCGAATTCCATGCCTCACGAAGAAGAAAAGTTCGACAGAGCGGCACGGAGTGGGAAGCAGGAAACGCAGGAGGAGAAGCCGAGAGCTCGGAAGGGGGCCGATGCGACGGCGCCCAAAGGGGGGATCTACGTGAGAAGACTGGAACCTGCGGAAGAGAAGACAGACGAGGTCGTGCTTTTGTCCGAGCAGGCTGCGAGCAAACGGAAGCATGACGCTGAGGACGGTCCGGGGGTGCCGAGCGGCAGCCAAAAGAAAGCTTCCAAGAAGAAAGTGGACCCCCCTGCCGAAAGCAGAGCCGCCCGAGAGGGATCCCCCGGGCCCTCTTTCCAGGGGAGAAGCTTGCGTGTGGCGTCTCCCCCGAGGCGAAAGTGGCCGGCGGACGGAGATGCCAAGCCGGGGAAGGTCGCGCCGACGTCACCAACTAGAGCGGCGGCAAAACGAGCGGCGGCGGAGTCGACGGAAGGGAGTGCTCGGAAAGAAAGAGGGAAGAGTGGGCCTGAGGAGACGGGGGCGGGGAATCGCCAGGCGGCAGAGCGGGAAGTGGTGGAGGCAATTGCGGAGATTCTGGGGGCGCAGGACGACCCGGCAGCAGCCGTGCCTCTGAACAAGCTGTTCATGCAGGTTGGTGTCTGCTCTTCCTTTTGATTGGTCTTCTCGATTGGAAAAGAAAGGAAGTAGAGGAAACTGGGATTTCCTCGAAAGAGGGAGGACCCACTATGGCCCTGGTGGGTTGGCGTGTGGCTCTCCCCTTTACTTACGACGTGAGAGCGTTGAGTAGGTTTTCTCTGGGAGGAAAGCGCGTCTATTTCCTCTGCTGGCCGGACTGTTGCTCTACATGCGGCCCTGATCTTTTGTCAAACGCTCTCTTCGCTCGCTTCATCTTCTTCGATCTATGTCTTCCGCTGTGTCTTTCTTGACTTTCTTAATCCTAGGAAAAAAAGTTGAACAATACAAGCCGGTGATTTTGTAGAACATCAACCGTTAAGTCTGATAACATAGCCGATCCAACACGTTCACCAGGAACGCTCGGTCTACCTGCGGGGGAGCCATCTTTGGAGAAATTTCCTTCTTATGGGCTCAAATCCAATGAATGCTGCCAATCGTACTGGCACCTAAGCGTCCTTAAAGAGCGCCCTCAAAAGAATCATGATCTATCTTGTGTGCGCATCTAATGTTGGTTTCAGCAACGGGTGTTTGCGTGCAAAAGGACGGAATTCCTAAGGATGGTTCTGACGAGTCACGTTGTCTGCGGTTAATGGGTTAGCAGATCTCGAGCTGATTTCAAGCAGTGACCGTCTCTGGATACGGGAGTTGTGAGGAAGGAGTAGCCCTAACGCTTGCGCCACCATTCGCTTGTGCAGTTCTCGGAGCGTCATCGCCAGCTGTATGAGTGGACAGTGGGTTTCCTCTTAGGCGCCACAGAAGAAGACACTTCCGAGCAGGTGCATCGGCCGTGGCTGGCCTTGGCGAGTTTCTTGAAGCGACATCCTCAGCAGTTCGTGGTTGAGTCACAAGCGAAAGGCCGGCTTGTGTCCTGGTATGCTAGATTGAGGCAGCCTGAATCGTGAGCCGTCAAATGTTTTCGCTCGGATTAAACTTACTAAACCGCCTCAACAGATGCAAGAAAGCGTTCTCAAGACAGCTAGTAGCTCTCGTCCAATTCTTCACTTCAGCGGTCAACAAAAGGAAGTGTTGGTGCTTTGCTAAGTTTGAAGTTTTGATGTAGTTCCTCGATAATGCCGGCAGCTCTTCATCGCCGCAATCTTATCACCGGCGCAATATTTTCACATATATGAAGGGGCTCTCAGACGGCCCCAGCATGGGGCTGCACACTAAATTGAGATTGGTGATCGGGATTCTGTCCAGAAATACATGATGCCGTCGTTTTGTCCTTCCATCCGTGAGATGCATTGGTCGCGCCGGCATGCAACCTCCATAGCGAAGCATGCAGAAAATTCACGAGTTGAAAATCGTTACTACATTCATGCAGCCTGCTCAAAGGGGTCATGCCCAACGATAATGCCAGCTTGTTTAGCGTGCACGACACCGGGTTGAAACCATAACAATGTCTCTAGTGCATACTAATCACGAGACGTTTGGTATTGCTCGAGATAGGGCTGAGTTGATACAGTGGCGACCATCAATCCTAGGTAGGTGCACAGCCTTAGCCCTTGCCCAAACTTGCTTCAGCACAGCAATCGGCCAGGCTCACTGATCCAATTCAGAACATGCCGCACTGAGTACAACAATACGTTGAGGTGCTCAACCATAGAACAAGGATGAGCATGCCGTAACTTTGTGATGTTGATCTGTATTCACCAAAAGCAGAAACAAAGGCATGTCATGCTTGAGCTACCCGGATTTCTCGACCCAGAAATAAGAGACGCTCGGCCATATAGAGAATGTTTAGTGAACACGCAAGTACCACGGGGTCTCTCGCTGCACTAGCTTGCGCCCCAGGTACTGCAGAAGGTTTGCAGCGGTCTCTCGACGCTGCCTTGCGAAAGAGAGATGGCACCTCAATGCTAAAGAGGGGCTGTACAGTAGAAACGCCCTGCTTAATCGAACAGGCTGAAGCCCATGTCCTGCGCACAACGAAACCCAAATGCTATCAGGACAACGCACAAGGGCTCTTCGCATACACTGTTCCAACGTTGTCCCATATGACTAATCACAAGAACCTCAGCCGGGCGAATTCAAACACTGGAAGAAACCTACCTGCCCAAGAGACTTGTCAAATAAGAACTAGAGTGAGCCAGGAAGAAAACATTGAAGAGCAAATTCCAGGCAAATCAGCCGACATCACAATGGGCCCTGGCAAGTGATACGCGAAGCCTTTCCAATTATGTTCTACAGACTTGTGACCCATGTCCTGCCATGCCATGTCGAGCTCTCGAGTCTCCTCCCATCGACTCACAGGCCAATGCATGCTCTCCCTTGGATGCCTCTCAAGCAGCAAGCTCTTAATACCGTTTTGCACTCTCAACTCAACCAACTTGGTCTCAAGGCCTGAGTCAACCCGATGGCACCCTGATCTTTCACAATCGAACACGCATCCCCAGGGCAAACCTCTACAGCCAAAAAACCCCTGCATCGTTCAGCCCTTTGCCGTGTCCAGTTCCGACAAACTCCACAACACACAATATTCAGGCCCTAAGTTCCGAAAACCGGTATGCATCCTCCAGCCAACCCGTACTAGAGTGGAAGGCCACAAGGGGCCGAGGACACAAGATGCTAAACCTCACCTCGTCCTCCTCCTCTTCCTCCTCCTTCTCTTCCTTCTTCTCCTCCTTCTTCTCCTCAGCAGCGCCGCCACCACCGCCGCCGCTGGACACGGCACCACCGCCACCACCGCCGCCGCCGCCGGAAGGCACGGAGGCGAACTTTTCCCTCCCGAGCGCAATCACCTCCGTGATGTCCTTGCCCTCCAACTCCTTGAGCAGGAGCTCAATCCTCTCGTCATCGGCCTCGGCACCAACTGGAAAGATAAGGCAAGGGAATGTCAAAAGGTTTTCTCGCCACTCCCTCGGGCAAATGTCCATTTTCTCTGCTTCAGGGCAAGTACTTCCTTGACGAAGCTATGAAAACAGAGAGGAACACTTTGTGCTGAACATCAATCTGCAGGCCAACTTTGTCTGGGTTCAGTTAGCCGGGCACTTTCATATGCCCTCGATAGACTAACAAACAGTGCCAGAACATGCGGGCATGCTTGAGTTTGCTGCGAGTCATCTTGCAAGACGCTGATGCCTAACGGGTGTGCGAACACTACAATGTTCAGGTTTGCCTTGCAACAGACACACACGTAAGGCAACGGCACCACTCTTTTGACTCTCTGAAGGAGGAGGTCAACTTCGTAACAAAGGCACGGCTCCGATCATCTATCCCTCATGTTTGGCCAGTGGCCCCATCATTAATGAGATTAATCCTCTTAACCCTGTACCGACCGGAGACCCTGTTCCTCAACCATAGTGCAACTCCAAACCTATCGTCAGCGGATTGACTGTGAAAGAAGACTGTCAACCCAATTTCCGAGTGTCTGTGCTAAAATGCGTTTCTGTGCAGCACTGCCCTCTGTTGCATCTATACCCTCTGTTGCATTTGAACCCCACTTCTTCGGAAGAAAGAACAAGAACTAACTCCCAGAGAGAACGGAGCTCTTAAAAGACATATATCTGCTGGAGAGTAATTACTATGCCTTACCAACTGCGAACTCCTGCTGATACGATCGTGAACAGGGGCGACAAGAGGTCAACTACTGATGGGCATTCTTCCTTGCCCGCACTTAAACCATTACCAATCGGCTCCAGCTGTCACACCCAACGAATCAGCGACGTTTAAGATCTCAAGAATCCCTCTGTGCTTACTCCAGCTGTTTTATCGTCCCAAAAATTGCTCGGCTCCATGACACTGATTGGCTTGACAGATAAGCACATTAGATGCTCATCAAAAGAAACAAGACTTTACAGATGGACTCGAAAATATAATAAGCCACTTCCTGGACTCACTGCAGCAGCTCTGGTCACTCTGCACTTGCACGGTAAAGGTTCGATTCATGGGCACAAAAAAAACCGGCAGCTCGGAAGCCCAGAAGCATGACTGCCCCAACCATTACCATCCCTACTTTCCCAATCGTAAGGCGATGGCCCAGCACCTGACTTACAGGGAAACCTATCCAACAAAAACTTCCCCCATCCTTCAATCCAGATTCCTTGCCTCTATGATAAAACATCCCTGGCTCAAGCATGAAAGGCAGGCCACAAATAAGCTGTGTGCTATAAACCTCATTCTCTTCTACTTGCAGAATCTGCTACTGTGGAGCCCTAGAAGCAAAAGGCAGCTTTTAAGGAGGGACGCCCTTAGAAAGACGGCGCCAATCATAGAAGCAGGCTGTAGCACTCGCGTTAACCCTACCTGAGCTCAGAATATTCTTGATGTCCTTCTCCGTGGGGCTGCTCTTCCCCCCCAGGACCGCAAGAAGGTAGGCAGCGACGACCTTCATTGTGACTGCTGACAAAGAATGCGCCCCTGCGTCTGTCTGCCCGTCTGCGAGATCGGCTGCGAAAGAGGGAGAAGGAGTAGCGAGGCGGGCAGCTCCTTCTCAGCAGATCCTCTTCGAGTTCAAAATCCGAAACCTCAGGGTGTGCCGTGAGAAGCAAAGTTTCTCGAAGAGGAAGCTCCGGACAGAGGGCTTCGACGACAAACTTTAGAAGGCGCGGAACTGGACGCCTGAAAGTTCTTCGAATCGAAGAATGGACCGTCGAGCAAGCGCCAGCGCTCAGAACTCGACTCGACCCTGGCCCTGGGGCCACGCAAATTGAAATGGAGCACGTGAAAGCTGCTCATGCGAAGCGTTCTGCTTGCCAATGCCAGGTTGCAATCCTAGACGCAAGTCACGCGCCCCAATCAAGTAAGACCACTACCGGTACTGATTCTCTTGGTCCCAGCAGACGTTTTTTTCCTGAAGGCTAGGCTGGATCTGAGGAGGTGTGCAAGTCAATGGCGGCGGATGCAATGGACACTGCCCTGGGCTTGCTCGGTCACCTTCCCGAGGGCTCGCTCGTCATCATCAAAGACTCGCTAGCCGCCAGCGGTTCTTTCCTGCTACACCACTACATCAGCAGATTGTTGGCTGCCCCAAAAGCTGAAAAGCAAACTCCCACGTCAATTGATGTTCGTACTGAGAAGTCCACTGCTTTTGATGGGAGGGTCGGTAAGGTTCCTTGTAAGGTTTGCCTGGTGGCATTCGATCAGAAGTTTTCACACTTTGCAAATGTGGGCCGGAAGCAGGGTGTGAACCTGGTTGCAAACGCAGAGGAGGGCGCGCTACGGTTCGTCGACGGCATCTCGAAACCGTTCGAGTGGGGGGGAGTACTTCCTCGTAGCACCCCATGTGGCGCGGTTGAGACATCCGAGAGTCTGGAGAGCTTTCTCGAGGGGGGTCTACAGGAGCTATCAATCACGGGGGAGCCGCAGTCTGTCAGAAGCGCTTCTCCAAGCGCCCCCCAGGGCGTAGTAAAACAGATTGAGACCTCATTAGGAGGTACACTACCAGTCACGCCCCCTTCTGCTGCCATATATCCACACTCTAATTCTAGGAATGTGCCTGGCGTCAGCAGCACTGGAAGGTCACAATCTCCTTCTGTTAAACAGCCCAGCCACGTTACGGCAATGCTCCCTCCCACATTCACCTGCCACATGCACCCCCCGCGAACACCAAGAAGACGGAGTCCACTTCAAGCCCTCTGTCAGCAAATATCTGCAGCTGTGTCGGACCTCTCTGATCAGTCAGAAGCTGAGGCAAAGCAGAACAAACGGGCGCCACTGGCTGACGGGGGCCTTGCTATCGTCTTTGATGACTTGGGGGGACCGGAAGCTGCATGTCAGGGCTCGGCGCATGAGGTCCTGGCGCTGCTCAACTGGTGCCGGACACTGCGGAGTCAAAACGGAGAGGTGCGTTTGATAAGTACCTATTGGCTGAATTGAGAGACTCTCCTCTTTGACTTGGTCGGGTGTCCTGCTGTAATTTTTCTAAGACAATTGACCAAGCTATATAACATGGGAAGGGGCCGCTGCTTTGAATGTTTGGACAGAGAGGAATGTTTCTTGCTGGTAGTTCTGGAGAGTTGGACTGTTCGTGCTTTTTGTTTCAACGGTTTGTGCTGGGTCTACGTACTTGCATCTTTGGCAAAAGCCTGAGGCGCCGTGCAGGGTGTGTGCTTTGGCTTGCACCTAATGTCGGCCCCGCTCGAGTAGAAGTCGAACCTGTTAACATTTAGGTTTGGGGCTTCTGAAAAGTGGCGGGTTGTTCCTTGAGACGGGGAAAGCAGCTAGCAAGTGAAGGTCTTTGGGCGACGGCCATGATCACGTTCAAAGCGATAACTGAACGTACAATTTCCAAAGTCTGACTAAGAGGTTGTTGATTTGATGTATACAGCGGGCTTCGGTGGTGGCTCTGGTTCATGGCAACGATATGCCAGACGGGGAGAAAGGCCTTGCATCGATCATGGAACACTCTGCGGACCTCATTCTTCAAGTCGAGCCGCTGTCAACAGGCGCCGCTGCTGATATCCACGGACAGCTGTTGATCACACAGCGAACCAACAAATGGATGGACCATTTGAGGAAAGGAATAGGCGGTTTCGAAGCAACGAAGCTCCCTAGACAGCAGAAGTTTCAGTTCCGACTGCTCGAGACGGGTGTGAAATTGTTACATATCGGAGGAAGCAAGGGTGGCGCTTGACTCCTCAGTGCAATTGTTCAAACAGTCTGAATCCGATCATACCACGCCATATCAATGTTCAAATTGTTACTTTGGCATTGCACATATGAACATGGGAGACGGAACAAGTGTCTGACTTGTTGCATGCAGACAGAATCATTCTTGCAATCTTGGGGACCGCAAGTGGTGAGAATGCTTCCGGCTCTGCCATTCGTAACGTGATAGACCGCTAGCTCGTGTATCTTGTCCGAGGGCCTCTATAGCTAGGCTCGTATGTGTATGGTCCCCGCGTCCCTCACGCTGAGTTAATTTCACATGATGCATGCCCTACCCACGCTATCATATAGACACGTATACCCCATTGCATAGTCACTAAAGGTCAGCTGAGCGATTGGCTAGCTCGATTACCTATTAATTAATGATCCCTAATCTCGTTTCTTTCATTCGTTTCAATTATAATTCACGCACATGCATGCTCTGCTCTGACTATTTGAATCGTCTGCTCTTCATTAACATCGCGTGACATGCATCCGTTCTCAACCTTTTCAAATCGGTGATCTCCAGCCTTTTTAAAACGTTAATTCTTATAGATCCATAGTAACGTGCATGATGAGGTTCTAATTGCACATGTGAGCTGAATCGAAGTCACGCATGAGGAGCATTCAACAGAATGAACGTAACATCAGCAGCATCCTGGATTTGACTTCAATATGTTAGGATCAGCGAGCTCACAGAACGTCCAGAATCCTACCTGAAACTCTCGTTGAACCTGTGCATCCAGTAAGCCCGGCCATTGACCCGCATCTTTTGTCAATCAAGTCCATTATCAGAGCACTTTACGTCAGCCGAACGCTTGGCAAGCTGAGCGGGGTTCAATGCTCCGACAATCAACTCTTGATCTGAATCTCCCAGGTCAAGCAAACAGCCGAGCAAGATACTGCTACATATCAAGTGTCTCGATCAACTCGTGGGCAGCTCCCCGCAATCATACAACGTGTGGTCCAGCCAATGGTCCGGCTGAAACAAGTACGGCACCACCACGTTGTCCCGGGCAAAAGTGACCGGAGGAAACCCTATTTGGAGGAGCGTGCCATACACCCACGACTGGACGGTCAGCTTGGCCGCCCGGGGTATCCGTTCCCGTTCGTATCTTCGCAAGACATCCTCAACGGCTTGTGGATCTAGGGAAGTTGACTTGTCTGCTCGGTGTCCATTCTGTGACGTTTTGGTGTCGTTGGAGACTTTCGCTTTTGCGAGCTCGCGTGCTAGAACGACCGCGTCTTCGAGCGCAGCGCAGCCCCCCTGGCCGAGGTTGGGGGTCATGGGGTGAGCAGCGTCGCCTGTACGGATGATTAGAAGATTTTGACACCAGCACGAGCCCCGTATTACTTTTCCTTCGAAGTCACCCCGCAGACTCGTATGAAAGAGTTGCTGCAGTTTCTAACGAACAAGAAACGGGGTTTTGTGACGACAAACCTATTGTTGGTTATCCGAGCAACTTTGACAAGGACGAAGATGCAGGAGAGGAGAGGCTTCGAGACCAGCTTCTTCGTCCAATTTCCGGCAGACGCCTCAATATGGTAACTCGCCCGTCAAACCGGCTCTTGAAGACAGCTTCAACTGATTTCGGGCCCAGAAACGAAAGACGCAGCTAGACGTCCAAAAAGTGGGAAAGCAAGTCCTAACAACCAGTGAAAACATCTGAGGGCAAAGGTCGCGTTTGTTAGCAAGCCACGAGACACAATGTTTAAAGCACAGCAGGCGAGATCTTGCAGGAACATAAAAAGGAGCGCCGCACCAGCAACCGTTACGCTGCCCCGCCCCCACGTCGACTGGCCCCCGACCGGCTTTGGCAGCGTCCATCTGTCCCTGATGTCAGACCTCGTGGTCGCCTCTGCCGGGGTCGCTCGAATAATGTTCAGAATGTCGCCCCCCCACCCGCGACCGAGTCCAGCGCCTGCTGCTTCCGTTCCGTGGCGTCCGCAGCTCGGACACCTGGCGGATCCCGGCCAGTTCATGGGTTAATATGATTGCTCAGGGAGCAGTGTAACTCTGGCACGTTTCGAAACAATCTTGAGCAGCACTTACGGCTCTTCTGGGGCGAGGTCCTTGTTTCGCTAATGCTGCTGCTTTGAAGATGGCGTGGAAAACAAGAGTCGAATGGATTTGAGGGTCTTCCGATAGTGTAGGCGTGCTTGTGTCTGCCACGTCTGAGAACACTGAGGTGTCATTCTTAGGCCATTCTTTTGATATTGAGAAACCAGACCTCTGAAATGTCTCCGCACATCAGTATTTTCGGTGAATTCGGTTGTCCGAGGGCTCTAAAAGCAGGACCTGCGACCACGACCATCTCACCTTCGGGGCTGTTGAACACGGTGAACCAGTACACGTCCGTTCGGTTCATGGGGTACGTTCCAGCTCGGACTCCGGCTCCCCAGATCTGCCGCACCGCGCTCTTTTGGTTGTGTCCGTTCGGAAAATTTGCAACACCTCGGATCGCGGAGTAGCCCGCATAGTTCGGCTGGGGGAGCGCCAAGTGGCGCGCAACGGCGGACTTGGTGCCGTCACAGCCAATGACAACCTGGAGGGATTGTGGGACGAGGTGAGTGAATTCTGGGGGTATTTTCGTAAGAGGATCTAAAGAAAGGTGTACACTGCAAGGTGGGGTGGAGATGAACGATGGATCCATCAGCTTTGCAATCAAGCTGAGTTCCTGAGCCGTTATGTCTTGAGGTGAACTGTCGAAATCATCACACATGGTGAGATACAAGATTCTTCAACATGAGGTGCTTGTGTTGAAACGATCCTCTATGACTATCCTCTGCTTTGATCGAGATTATCCTCGAGGATGCGTTTCTATGGGCATGATTCGCATCGAACTCAAGAAAGATATCTCTCGGGCCCCTTAAACATGCACCCAAGATGTTTTCTCGACGGATGGTTCGATAATGCCCACAAAGGCCGAGAATCTGATATGTTGTCGTTTTCCGCAAGTTCCGCACCTGATGTATTGCAGACTACATCTTGGGTGCGAGTTTAAGGTGCCCGAGTGTAGAAGCCGAGATAGTAATGAGGTAGCCTCACTTGGAGGAGTAAGACGAGTCTGGGGGTTGGGGTGGGTAGGGGTGCGGAGCACGTGTTATGTTTGGGTTGGGTAGAAGCCTCTTGTTATCTTGGCTTGAATTATCACTCGAGTTCCATATCATTCGCGAACAAATCTCCGCCTCCAGAAGGAGTGCCTCATTCATCACCGATGAAAGAGCTTACCTTTGCAGACAAACGCTCGCCCCCTCCCAAAATGAGCTCCGTCCCCTGTCCCCCGTCAAGGGGCAGTACCTGCTGGACTGAGGTTCCGTATCTTACGGTCCCCTCTGGCAACTCTGACGCCAAAACCTTCAGGAGAGCGCTCCTGTGTACGCCCCGGTACTCGTGGGGCCTGAAAATGGGGACACCCTCATTGAATCAGGTCTTGTATACGTTTGACAGAAAAGTTGAACAAGGAGCCGGCATAACTTACAAAAGATTACCTGGTTGAGAGATTGCAAACCTGTGTCAGACCGAAATCCTCAAACTTGAGAAACCAGAGTCTCAGTGTACTAGGAGTCGGAGTCTCGCAGCACTTGTCAGACTGCCTCAATGGCCCCTTTCAGAACCTCCTCCTTCGGCTCTTGATGTCGAGTGCTTTCAAAACCACATCACAATCCAAGTTGCTATCCCCAACGGGAAGAACTCTCAGGCTCACCCGCCCTTCACCTCGTCGAGACCAAACTCGCGCACCACCTTGCCCTTTTTGGTGCACAACTGTACCCTGCAGGGAAGGTGGAGTGAAGTGGATCAAAATTGTGCAGTGAAGTGGATTGAAATTAGTGGATTGAATTCCTCCAAAGACCGAGCTTGCTTCGTGGGGGGATGATGCGCTGAGAGTACTCTACTTCAGCCTTTAGGTGCTGCCTACTGGCCTGACTTGCCCTTCTTTTCAAGGCATTTTTCAACGTACTTTCAGTGTATTGCCTTTGCCAGAAGCTGTTGGAACAGTTGTCAATCATTGACTGCTGACAACGGAGAGGATTTCCTTGCTAACAATCAAGATCATGAACATTTCCCTGAGGAAAGGCTTCAGTGATGCTTCTTTTGAGTGACTACCACCGCTTGACGTTCCTCGTCCTGGGGACTTACCTGTCCAGTAGAATGTAGTCATGCCGCAGCTTCTCCCCCACCCCCAGCACATCAAGCGCCCGCCACGCATTCCTCCAGAGGGCAATCGCTGCCCCGCTGTCTCTGGGACCCGGGGCGCTTTCCAAGACCAACGACTTTATCCCCATCCGATGGAGAGCCAGCGCCGTTGAAAGCCCTGCTATGCCCCCTCCGACTACGACAACCTCCTCTTCAACGCTGGGGTCAGCTCTAGATTGGGGCTTGCTTTCAGTCTGCAACTCAGCATTGACTGCTCTTGTGCAGGTTGACCTGTTTACTTGACTGCTTGCTCTTCTGCCCATCAGCGGTGCCGCATTGAACACGTCTTGAAGACCACCCGAGTAAAAGCCACCCGATCGTAAGGTCGGTGCTGTAGAGCAGCCGGAATTTGCGGTGCACGAAGCAAAGGCAAGGTTTCTCTTGCAACATTGCGTATATAGATTCCGCTTTCCGCTCCTGGTAGGAAGCGTCGTGGTGAGCCGCCCAATCACCGATGAACTGAGCGGCCCCTGTAATCTTTCTGCTATTGCGACTCCTTTGCATGCATTCTCGCTGCCACAAGCCCAGGACGCTTCCAAAATGCAGCTCTGAGCAGCCATGACCATCCTGGGGCAAGCCCTTCAACAAATCACTTCAAATGTCTTGGCCCCGCCAAATGCAGCATGCCGCCCATGCAAATCCGTGCAACTTGAACTTGAAGTTGAACTTGAACTTGAAGTTGTGAGGACTCTTCGAGACAGGGAAATCTTTGAACCCAAAACCCTAATTCCCCTTCTTTCTTCTCTCTCCCAGTTCTCCTCCAATTAAGCCTTTTTCAGAGTTTCTCATTTCCGGGGTGGCGCATTGGAGTGACGGGTTTGGGTTGCTCGATGAGTCTGCAAGCCAGCACATCTCCAAGCGCATCGCAAGCTACCCGGCATTCGTGCAAGGCGTTGACTAAACCCTCACAAGCGCCTCTGAGTACATTGATCAAAGCAGGCGTCGTGGTCACTCACACACGCAAGGATCTGCGGAGGTGGGGGCGCTCTGCTCCCAGGGGTTTCAAGGAATGCACGCATTTCCAGCGGCGCTGTTCGTTTCCGAGCCTTGATGATCTGAGCTGCCAGAGGGGCATATACAATTTGACAGGTTATCTGGACAGATATATACAACGTCACGCAACGTTACACAAGATCAGCCACTTCAGGCGCCAGCCTAACAGAAAGATGGTGGTCAAAGCTGCAGAAAGCGCACCCCATGAGCAGCTTCAGCAAGGAAGCCCCTCCCTTCTGCACAGTGTGGATGCGTTTGATAAGTCCTTCTCGGCCTGGCTGTACGCCGATGGGCGGTCCCACTTGCGGGGCTTTCTGAAGTTTCTGGAAATGTCAGGTAAGAATCTAATTTAGCAATCGTGGCTCTTGAAGTTTCCGCTAATACCACCATTTAAGAAGCCAGTGGTATGCCCCTGGCTGGCGCTCAACAGAAACTTGAGGTTCGCCTGAGTTTCTGCATTGGAAATGTCAACCACTTGTTGATTGGCCATTTGATGCTTAGGCATCTTTTCTTCTGCAGAAAAGACCGCCAGCACGCTGATTGTATGTTCCCGCACAACCACGGGCTAGTCAGCAGAGTAGCCCTTCTGCCTTAACCACTGCTTACTACTCATGACCACCCCCACATAGAAAGTCTCACTCTCACCCATACTTGAAACTATCGCCTTCCACTGTGAATTGGAGTTCCAGAAAACCAGCTAGAGTGTTTCAACCAACTATCTTTGCGTGAGGATCTGTGGATCTGGCTCTGAACGAATGGATTGTCAATTCACGCTTTTAACCCCAGTCCTTTTTCAAGCAGGAACTGGTTCCATCTGGATCCCCGCCATCATCGCCCTCTGGCTGGCTCCCTTCGACTACCCCTCCGCTCTTCGTGCCCTGGCCTTCAACCTTCTGGTTGGTTTCCTGTTAGACCTCGCCCTCATTGGGTCCATTAAAGGCCTGGCCAGGCGCACCCGGCCCAAGTACAACCGCGAGTTTTCAGTTCTTGTACCAGTGGATGTGTACTCGTTTCCCAGCGGCCATGCTTCCAGGTAAGCATCCGTCAAATTTGCGAAGGTCAGCCTGTGCATGGTGTCGCCTTTCGTGGTCGCTGATTGAGCAACAGGAGATCTACTTGCGCAAATGGAAAGTCAAGATGAGGTCGAGTCAGTCTGGCACTCCACACCTGTTTGGGGACCATTGGTTTAGAAACCTTGACAACAGAAATTTGTATGAATGGACTTGACTTCGAAGTTTCTCTTCTGCGTCATGCAAGGATACTGTCTATAATTCCATACTGGGGGCGATCTTAGATGCACCTTCAGATCTAGGAGTCCAGAAGTGCGTCTTGTTAAAGGTGGTCACGAAAAGTGTGCCCTGACACGGGTTCGTCCTCGCCAACTTGATGCTTTCCCACTTGCATATAGTCTCAGCTGTTCCTATCGGGCAAAGTCAGACGAAACAAGGGATTCATCTCACTATGCTTCTCGATTCCCCTTACAAATAGTCTCCTCTGCCTTGATTCGTTAGCAAACTTTGAATAGATGCAAGTTTAGCCAAGTCTTCAGTTCGAGCTCAGAAGGGTCTTCCAATTCCCTCGTACGTTCGCCTAATTTATTCTCCTCGGTTCTTGCAGAGCCATTTTTATCGCCTCCTTCCTGTGCTTCTGCATCTACGCCAACAAAGGCTCGTTTCTTACCGGTACATCAGCTGCTAGCGCGTGCTCACTCGTAGCTTTTTGGGCCGCATGCACCGCAAGCTCTCGCGTGTTCCTTGGCAGGCACTACTTTCTAGACGTCGTTGCGGGCTGCTTACTTGGCATCCTGGAGCTGGTCATCATGACCACCTTTTTGTGGGTGTCCGAAACGACCTCCACTAAGTACCACAGCTTGCTGTGGCAAAGACTAAAACTCTTAAACTGAAATTGCACACAATTTAGTTTCATCTTAGGCGGAGGGGGCTTCTGTCAATGTTATGTCAGGCCCGCGGAGGGGGCTCTCAGTCTGTGAATGATCCGACCGTCCTGCATATCCTTCACGTATACCGCTCAGTCAGCCGGCCTGATTATGTAAAGGGGAGGCTTTCTTCTGGCCGGCCAATGAATGATCCGACACAATCCTTAATGGTCCGACACTGGTTGGCCATGTTGGTCTCGACTCGATCACGCATGGAGCCCATCATTCTTTTGCGTGCCCGTGATCAGGGCCGTCCAGATCACCAGCAGTGTACATTGAACATCGTATATTGACAATATAGTTATCATGCTTGACATCCGACCGTCCTGGCTCGCACCTGCTGCAGCCGCGCGGCATAGCCCGCGGGCCATGCCGGCCAGCAGGCGATCGAGCCAGCTAGCACTATGGCCATGCCAGATGCAATCGACTCTTGAGTTCCTCGATTACCGTAATCAATGATGCAGGCTTGCAACGACGTATGGCTCGCACGTGACTATGTTTGCGAACCCGAGCCGGGAATGTGCTAGTCTTGACAACGTCTGCATTTATATTGTATTCACAAATGATGCAGTTTAGTATCATGGTTTGCCAGCTCGCGATCTTGCGACGCTTCGAGTTCAGTAGCCTAGGAAGCGCATGCCTAGCTGCCAGTGTAATCATTTTGGAGCTCGAGACTGACTACATATCTCGGCACGAGAATCGACGCGGGCCCGGATGCGATCCTCCATGCATAACATTTCCGCCTCGCTATATACATGTGAGCAAAATGAAAACGGGCCTTCACGTCCTTTGACCAGCTTTTTCTAACCTGCTCCCCATCAACTTGCCCATCTCCGAGTAAAACGCTACAATCTTTCTGTTGTGGGCGTACTTTTTGATCGCTGACGGGTCCTTCGCAATCTCCGCAACCGCGGCCATGATTTCTGGATCGTCGAGCCCGGTCGCCACTTCTTTGTTCGCGACCACGTCTTTCAGCAGATCCGGCGTGGGTTGCAAAACGTCTGCGGAGGCAGAGAGTCAATCTGCTTCGTGAAAGTGCGCCGCAGCATACGGCACCAAAACGAGTTACTCAACGTAGAGAGTAAGTACGAGTAAGAGCAATCACTCGTAGAGAGGTACTAGATACTGGCAACTCCCTTGCCTCCTAAGGGGCTTGTCTCCTAAGATTCAAAGGCCCCAGGCAGATGAATGAAAACCCTAACCCAAAAATCACGCGCTCTGCACCCCTACCACCCTAACCACCAAACCAACCCTACCCGTCTCCCGGGCTGTGAACCCTAGGAGACAACGGAGTTGCCACAATAGATACTAGAGCATACGCGATGTCAGGATCAGAAGACGAGATGAAGCTCAGGTCCCACCGAGAAGGTCAAACGACGAAGTTGTTTCAGGGCAACAGAAAGAAAAATCGCCACTCACCGATCATCTTCTTTTTCATGTCGTCCAGCTTGGTGGGCTCCTGCTTCACTCGCAGGAAGTCTGCACAGAAGACCTTTCCTTTAGAAACGGCTGGACTTGACCAATCAAGGGTTCGTAGTGTCAACCAGCTTTTCGTGGAAAGGAAAAGCTATCCAGTCCTGATGGTGAACGCGTTCCTCGCCTTGTTTGGAAATACCCATTTCCTAAGCAGTCTTTTAAAAACGGTTCGCTGCTGCCAGCTGCTTTTGACTATCACCATGGGCGGCTGACACACCGACTTAGCTCAGCTTGGAAAGTCGCATCGCCCCATAGTATTCCATGGGTTTGAGAGAGAGGCGCTAATCTGTGAACGTCTTCGAGCGCAGCGACGAGCTCGGAAACGTGCACACAGGCCGAAAAATGGAAAAGCAGAATCATAGCTCAGCTTGGAAAGTCGCATCGCCCCGTAGTATTCCATGGTTTTGAGAGAGGATGAGAGGAGCTAATTTTGAACATTTTCGACCAGAACGACGAGCTCAAATCGTGCACAGAGTCCAGAGATTAAGAACAATCCTTCTTGAACTGGCTTTGAGCACAACAACGTCCTTAAGAAACGTGTACACACACAGCCTCCTCGAGGTAAGCACGCTGTGCACGATGAAAACCTTCGGCCCGTCAGTAAGATCGGTGTTCGAATCTGTAGGCGCCAGCGGACACCCACGAAGGCATGTTCTATAGGGTCACCGGATTGACAACGGATTTCATGCATGCCCATCTATGAGTTCTTTGGAGGCCTTTTTATCTTTTGATGGGGGTGGACGACAGACCCGCAGGCACTTTCACTTTCCGACAGTAGTTTCAAGCTCTTTCTCTTCGAGGCCAACTCTTCGACCCAGACTCAACGCCTACATCAAAGTACAACTCCACCATGAACCAGAATCAGCGGAGGGTGACCATTCAAGCGCGACGCAAGCTAATCGCTTCACTTATGGGTGGATTTGGACACTCAGATCAAAACCCGCCCACGTATGAGAACTGGAAGGATCCAACGCACGTTGAACAGCAACCGGCTCACCGGCTGCTGAGTCTTTTGGGTTTCCAAAAGTTTCTTACATTAGATTTGAAATCTTTTTCTTTTTGTAAGAGAGCTTACCAGGTATGCGCTTCCCATCCTGAGCGTTCGGTGGCTTCGCTTTCAGAACCGGCATCTTCGCTTCTCTTGCCGGTCCCTTCTTGGCAGGGGGCGCATCAAAGAAACCCCGTTTCAGCGGTTTTGCGGCTGGCGCACTTTCCGGTGCAGCTGGTTCATTGCCAGGCGGTTTGCCAAGGGCGGCGGCGGCTGCCTCGAGCCGACGATTGGCGTTTTCGGGTTTGATCAGGTCGTCAAGATTCAGGCGACCGGTCCCCTTCTTGGCTTCTGATATGAGAGGGTAAAAGTGAAGAGTTGATTTGTTGCGTCCTATGGTTCAACTGTACAATGATTAAGCCGGTGGGGAAGCGGAAGCAGGTTTGTAAGTGATTTTGAAGAGGGATTGAATTCTTATGGAAGCAGATCTGGGGGTACGTCAGTGAGGCGTAATTTCGAAGTGTTTGGAGAACTGAATCTCGTCCTGGGAAGGAAGGGCCGGGATGAGATTGATTCACATATGGTACTGCAGGAAAGGAACAGCCCACGGCGGAGCCTCAAGCTAATCTCTTATCTGGCCAGAGGACTATGGGCAACTTCCTTGAGAAATTGTGGTCAATATTGACCCAATTAGGACCTTGCAAGAGGCTTTCTCAAACTTGCACTTCAATGGAAAGGGCTCTTGTTCTGCACTGGGCCACTAGCTGCAGCTCCATCAACTGGGGACAGGGGACTCTTTTCTCATGTTCTAAGTTAGCTGCATAACTAGCGTTCTGCCAAAGCAACCTAGTTGGTCCTAGTAGGAGTCTGCCCACGGTGTATCCTCAACTGCAAACCTCACCTTCTTGCCGTTTCTTGAACCGCAAAGCCGCCAGCTTTTCAGACATGTCCTCCAATGGCGGGGGGCCATCTGCGACAACCAGTGTCAGTAAGACTTTGATAAAGCAGCGTCTGATTCTGCACTAAAGAAGACCTGCTAATCTGCTGTTAAGAAGTATGGGGTCCCCATTGAGCTAGGAAAACAGGAAGCCAGCTCGAATGAATGGTTTGTGCAACAAAAAATCCTGAGCCTGTCGGTACAAGTACAGGAAGTTCTTCTGAGTCCTCAGGTGAGTCGTCTTTGATGAACCTCTGGTGAAACATAAGGTCACAGTGGGCTTGAAGCATGTTCTTTGGATGCAAACCCCATCAGCTGACCCCCATCAGCAAACCCCACTCAATTGTCACATTGGGTTTGTCACCTTAGAAATCGTTTGATGGAAACTCAGAGTGCACCTCACCATCATACTTTTGGGCCTCGGTCATCGCGTGCTGGTTTCCAAGGCCCTGCAGTTGCACGTAGAGCTGCAGCGGAGTGCTTTTCAACCTTCTCCGCGGTGGGTATCTCCAGTTGTGAACAAGGATTACAAAAGTCTCTTGCACGAGGTGTGGATAACGGTATTGGAGCAAATTGCGAGAGAGAAACAGAGCTCGATGGAAGAATGTTGAGCGTACATTGTCATAGGTCTGGGATTTGCAAAGACAGGAGCTCGAGCTGGCTGGCTGCGAAGCTAGCCAGGCTTGTGAGAAGCAAACCCTAATTTCAGTTCGCTCTAAATTTTACAGCCGTACAATTTACAAAGTGGTTGATGTAACCCTGATCACGTCAACCCCGATCACGTTACATAAAACCCAATTTGACTATACTTACTGTGGTGGGTACAGGTGGGTACACTCTGCCTATGCAAGCAAGCCGCAGATTTGACAACGTACGGTCGAGGCCAATCGCAAGGTACCCAGCAGATTGGGGCCAGCGTGGGCCCCGGTTCAGTTAAATTCAGTTGACCGGTAAACTGCTCTTGTGCTAGTTCTAACCAGCCTCCTAACCTTTCGGAACCTGCCCAGCTGGGTTCGCGACCGTTCCTCTCGATCGAGCGATCCCTGCTTCAGCCTTCAGAATCGGGAACAGGATCAGCAAGAAGGGCGCTTTGAAAGTGCATGCATTAGGCCAGGGATGGGAGAGGAAGCAGCAGGCAGCATCGTTGTGAGCTCGATGAAGGTCCGCGTCAGCAGCATTTCTATGTGGAACATTCTTCTGTTTGAGAGCTGCTCATAAACGAGGGTCGGTGTGCCGGCCAACATTTTTTAATAGAGGGATCACCCAAGGGGCTTTGGAGCCGCTGTGGCCCAATTCTTGGTATTGAAGGTGAGCGGCTCATGGGTTTAGAATTGGGCTCGAGCTTTTTGCAGAGACCTTGGTTTGCATTGTCTTGGACTTGTGTCCTGTCCTATGCCTTAGGTTCTTCTGCTGACTTCCTTCAGCTGGGCGTCTGCACTCTGCCTTGCAATTCCGCTCTGCCAATAGCGTTTTTCTTTTGTCCCGATCGCCCAACATTCGGTCTCCTTTGAAGATGCAGGTTGCACATTGGCCCTTCATCTTGCTTTTCAGTCTTTTTCTGCCGGTTACAGCTTTGGTGGTGATGTCAACATCTTCTGCCCTCTTCTAGTCTCTTGTGCCCTGGTTTGTGTCCTGATTGAGTGCGATTGATTGAGATTGATTTCGATTGATTGAGTCGATCAATTTTACAACAATGCTCTGGCCCTGGTTTCCCACGGGTGGCACTAGTCTGCTGCTAGAAAGTAGTATTGGCAGATTAAATAGAATTCTCTTAGCCACTAGTGGGTCCTGCGCTCCAATGGAAATGCAAATCACAACCCTGATAATGGCAGTCTTGCTGGACATGGAAAAATGCAAGTGCTATCACAAGTAGCTGCCCTGCCGTTGAAAAGTGAGTCTGATTGATCAATTGTATGAGTGTAAATGTTGGGGCAGCAGGTCTGTGCTTTGAATTGTCCCCACCACTTGTTTCTCTTAGCAGATCTCGTGAAAAGTCGACAGAGCGGTGGACCACTTTCAAACCAGATGGACGCTTCAGACCCTTTAACCTGAAGGAAGGGTGGTGTCAAAAATGATCAGAATCTTAGTATCCAAAGGGCTGAATGCTAAAGGAATGGTCGGATATTCACATTTTCTTTTGCTCCTGCAGGCTGACCTCACCAAGCTCTAATTCTTCCGTTACGAAAGCTGGTCGCTCGTCGCTTCTTTTTCAACCTGGGGTCCTGCTCCATGTTTGTCAACCCCCTTGCATCCCCCCCCAAAAGATGCAAATCCCCGACCCGTCCATTGACGAGTTCTTAGAAGCCTTTCTCCTCAACTACGGCAACCTATCCGACCGCTTCCCCCGCTTGTCCCCACCCCTCATAGAAGACCCCCCGGTGCCTGACGATCCGTTTGCTGGGGTAGTTCTCGACTGGGGGGACGAGGAAAACAATCAGCAGGACGAAGAGATGGAGGACTATTACGGTGTCGAGGCGGCAGACCCGGAGGGGCTTGTGTTTGACTTGACACAGGACCTGCTCTACAAAGTGTTCTCGCACCTGGATGCGCCGGGGCTGTGCAGCGTGGCGCAAGTGTGCCGCCAATGGGGGGCGATGAGCGTACATGAGGACTTTTGGCACACGCTGGACTTCACTAGGAAAGAACTACGCACTGAGGATGGTGAGTGGACTGGGAGCTTTTCTTATGAAGCCTTGGGAACTGAGAACTCAAAAGGTTGTCGGAGGACAGCATTTTGTAATAGTTGTGCAAAAAGTACTTTAGTTTGGCACCTACGAACAGCACTTGACCGCTGTGCGTCATCAGAGGTCAGTTTGGAATTCCAGGATCTGCCTGATTGTTCCAAACGTTTCCCTCTGTTGAGGTTGCAAGGATCCCAGCGTTTCATAGTCAAAGACACAGTCACAGCGCAAGGGGCTGCGCAGGACCACACTCCGTTACGAGGTTCTCATTGCTTGTATGTCTCATATTTATCATCTAGCTTCTTTCTTTTTGATTGCCAGGACATGGAGTTCATGCAGGTAGAATGATGCCGCTTAATCAATCACTCGTTGTGGTAAATAATCTTTAATCATCGAAACATTGGTATTCATTCGAATTTCTAGAAATTGGTTGCAGAATTGCGTGCACTTACAGTCAGACGGTGCTGGTTGTGGAAGGCTTCTCCCTTGATACGTTTCCCTTGCCTTTGAGTCCCTTTGCCTGCCTCACACTTGTTTTGCACCTTGCAGTTGTTGACGTGTGCAAGAAGTTTAGCAACGCATCGACGGTACTGATGGGGAATGGCAACCGACTGGATGAGTACATTGTTCAGAAGGCCCTCGGCCGCCTGAGGTGCGTGCCTCACTCCCGCACGTACTTCCTTCATGCTGACGTCACCATGCTTAGTTCACCTGTGCCGGGTCCAGAAGCCCTATGCCAGCTCAGGCGGGCACCGATGCCGTCCCTAGTTGTCCCTAGTCCTCCTCCACGCTAAAGTCTCGTTTGCCTAGTTTTCCGGTGCATGGTCTCGAAGGCCCTCGGCCACTATAAGTATCTGCCCTGCTCCCGCGCTCTCGTTTCAAAGCCGCGAGCCCCCCGCCCAATCTAGTCTGCAGAGTCTAGTCAGCCCTCCAGCAGCTCGGTTACAAGCCTGGACCGCCTTTTTTGTTTCCACGGATGAGAAGGTAGCGGATCACTGCGGAAGTAAGGACCAATTGTGCAGTTCATGCTTTGTTCCAATCGTGAGGAATGCAGCAGTCCATTTGAAACGCTAAAACACTCATAATCAACCGCGTAACGACTTGCCATCTCTTCACGCTTAGTTCTGCCGGTCGGCTCTCGCAGGAACCTGACGTCACTCTCCATCACCGACGCCCACAACAACCTGTCGAGCGCGGACCACTTCTTCCGGGCGCTCACTCAGCACTGTCGCGCCCTGACCACACTGTCCGTGACCAACGTCATGCTCACGTCATCGATGGTCGTCATCAGCCATCCGCAGCTCCAGGTTTGACTCTGCCCAATTACGGCCTCTTGAGAAGTTTTCCCATAGGGCGACTTTCTGCTCTCCAGTTTCTCACTCCAGTGATTTCGCCGCACAGGATACTCAATTTGACACCAACTACGGTCACCCCCCCAAAAAGGTTCCGACGTCAAACAAGGTGTTTCGCCCTACGCGTGATCACCTTTCGACTAGTTTACAACCAAATTTCCGTTCGAATTCAGTCACCCTCCGTCCCTCCGCAGAGGCTATTTCTGGACCACACCCACAAACCATGGGCTCCGCCTTGCCTTCCCCGCCCTGAAAATCCCAAAAGTAGAAAAGTGGTCTCGCCGAATGCACACGCGTTCGCAACCATGTGCCATCAGATTCATTGCATCCCATCCTCATTGCAGACGCTAGTCTTGGACCACACCCACAACCACGGCCTCCGCCTCGCATGCCCCGCGCTCAAGTCCCTCTCCCTCCAACACGCCACCCTGAGCGGACTCCTCCTCGAGTGCCCCCTCCTGGAGAGCGTCAACGTCGGGGCCTGCGCCAAGCTCGCTGACGTCATGCTGAGGACGGCGCTCGTGGCGTGCCCCGCGCTGAAGCGGCTGGACGTGAGCGGGTGCGCGCTGGTCACGGACGACACGATGCGCCAGGTGGCGGTCGCGTGCGCGAGGCTGGAGCGCCTTGACGCGAGCCACTGCCCGTTGCTGACCTTTTCGGTGAGCTTCAGCAGTCACACACTATCTTCATTGTTGGCTTTCCGAAGTCGGGTTCTCAAAGGCGGTCTGAGTTCGCCAGCCGTGCGGGAAGCTGGAACACCTCAATATAAGCCACCACCCACTGCTGACCCTCTTGGTGGCATGTTTGTGTTAACGTTTGACGGGAGGTTCCGAAGCCTTCCATGGTTGGTAGCTCAAAATAAAGCGTGGCTTTTGCTTGACACACCGTGGCGGGGCGAGCACAAGCCGAAAAGGCTGCTATACAGGCAAGTTTGTGCTACTCTAAAGACATGGAGGGTTGGAAGCTCTCCGGACTACTCGTTTGTCTGTCGTTTGAACTGAGCGATGTGTTCGTCACGTCCTCCAGGGGCCAGCGTGACGATTTTGCACTTACAACACGCACAGCATTCGAAGCAAGCGATGATCAAAGCGTTGTTTTGCAGAACGTCCGCTTCCCTGCGCTCCTGGAGTTCACCGCCATGGGCTGCGAGGGCGTGGCCACGAGTTGTGTCAACATGCTGGGCTACGCGCACCAACTGGAGAGCTTGACACTGGACTACTGCTGGACGCTAGCGGCGCTGGAGTTGGAGCTGTACCATCTGCAGAACGTCAGCCTTTTCAACTGTCGAATGTGAGCGCCGCGAGGTTTTAACTCCTCACCCGGGTTGATGTTCCAGGATAACGCGCTCTGTGATGCGACGAGTGACAGGGATTTCGGGAACGTTAAGGTGCTGTGGATGTAGAAGCGGAGGGGATCTGCGAATGCAGAACATCAGCACCTTACTTCAATCGAGTTGAACGGAGGTTTTCAAATGCAAGTCGGTCTGACGAGTTGACGGCGAGTTAAGGTTACACCTCTGGTAACTTCTTCCAAATGAGCGCTCTTTGATATTGGGCAGCAACCGTTGGCATTGCCTTTCGTATGCTGCTGGCAACAGCCCTTGACAGACTCTTTAAACGCTAATTGTTCACTTGGATAGCTCGACCCGGCTGGAATATTTTTTGAGTCCGGGCCAAGACTTGTTGGCTCATAACATGGCAATCGGTTAGGTGATAACCGCCATCTATTGCAATCTTTGGCCGTCCCGCCTGTGGCCCACCCCCACTTCATGCAGTCATTGAAGGTGTACTCGCAAGCCTTCAGACGTCTTTGATCCAGCGAAGTTTTCAACTCAACTAACGAGTATCTAAGCACAGAAACAAATTCTCGCCTCAAACCCCAGGCTGAAGTCATGTCAAACCGACTTTGAAACTTTGAATGGAAAAGTTCTGAAATGTCGAACTATTGCCAGGTTGTCGGACGTGAAGCTTCGCACCCCCCGTCTGTCCTCGCTCCGCCTCGACAGTTGCGGCGCGCTGCGGAAAGTCGACATCTACTCCGCCGAGCTGCGCGCGCTGGCCCTGCGGGGCCAGCCCTTCCTGCGGGAGGTGCGCCTACGTGGGCCGGAGCTGACGTCACTCGACCTCACCGAGTGCGACGGGCTGCACGAGCTGACGGGGGAGGCGTTCCTGGACCCGCAGGCGTGCCCCAAGATGACGTCACTCGTGTTGGACAACTGCGAGGTGAGAGGAGAGGCATGGTTGTGTACTTCGTGGGAATTTGGATATAGCTGGGCGAATGGGAGGGCTATCAGTGGGGTTTTTGAGGTCCAGGAACCTTTGAGAGGGGAGTCGATCCCGTCACACCAGATGAGCAATTCTTTCACCTTCACGTCCTTTCTTTGCTCCGTATTTTTGAATCTGATCGATCCAGAGTTCAATTCCATCGCGCCAGCGAGGTCACTCTAATATCAACGGCTCTTCTTCCAGGTACACGTCTTTTATTCTTTCCGTTTCATTTCGGCCCGTCTCATGTCCAAGAGTACGTGCACCAGCTATCAGACATCCACGTCTGCCACCCAGTCACATGATTCTTCTTCTTGCTTTCTGCAGAGTCTTTTCCTTTCTGTCATTTGCCTCGCTCTCCTTCGGTCCGTTCTCTCCTCTCCGATTGGTTCTGCCATTTCCTCCATAACTCCACCCTTACCCGTCTCCCCTGCTGGAGGGGCTTGTCTTATTAGGCCCTCGATTTCTTTTCGAATTTGCGCCTTTTCTTACCTTTGTGTCATCGTCGCTCACCATCCTATGTTCCTCCTCATGCCCTTGCTCGTCTCCGCTTATTCCACTTCATTCAGTTCTTGTACTGTCGCTTCATTCAAACGGTTCTTTCCTTCTTGTTTTATCCAATTTTATTCCCATTTTGCTCCATCTCAACCCTCGTCGTTTTTCCTTTTCTTCCTCCCCGCGGGGCCTAAGCCGCCTAAACCTCGCTTTCCCCTCCCTTGCGAGTTCTGTTTCTACTTTTGAATTCAAAAAACACACACGTTGTTATTTTCCCCAAGAGGACCAATATCCAGTCCGCCTCCCCCCCCCCCAATTTTCTTTCCTGTTTAGATCAGCTTTGCCCCTTCCCTACTCACATCCTCTACTTCTCGCAGGGCCTGACCCGCCTGACCCTTGCATCCCCCTCCCTCTCCCGCCTCTCCCTCGCCGGCTGCTCCGGCCTCAGCGCCGTCGACCTCGCCTGCCCCGCGCTGACGTCACTCGCCACCGACGGCTGCAACCGCCTCGCAACTGCGCGCCTGGCGCCCGTCGCGCTCGCTGACGTCAGCCTGGGCACGTGTCCCCACCTCGCATCACTCTGCATCCAGTCGGCGGAGCTCGCGGGGCTGGACTTACGCGGGTGCGGCGCGCTCGAGGGCGTGGAGCTGGACTGCCCGGCGATGACGCGCCTCGACACGTCATACTGCAGGTGGGGGCCCGCTTTTCAAAGTCAGTAGTGTGTCTTGGTATTTGAACGTCTTGATTTGAAGACAGACTTGGTGGATTTGACTTGCGCCAGGTGAGAGCTGCGGATTTGCAGAGTCGGGTTTTTCATGATTTCGCAACCTTTCTCGTGAGTCCTTAGGTATCGCTAACTAAGTGTACCGCGAATTTCCCACGATGTGACACGTCAATTGTCTGCGCTCTCAATGGCCCCTTCTTCATACGAGGAGTTTGAGGGCTCTTAAGCTTTATTGAAGCCTGCTTCTCAAACCAACAAAGTTTTCGACCATTACTGGTCTCCTGAGTTGCCCTTTAAGGTCCGCGAGCGATGATGACCATTTTTCGCTGACCTGAAGAGGCCAGAAAACGTTGTCGGTCTTGACGCTAAAGACCTTGGGCGAGTCTCAAACCGTACAAAACCTGCAGTGCGTTTGCTTGCTTAGCTACTGACTGGACTGCTCGTTTTGGACTGATGCAGTGCTGGCACCCAATTCAGCACCTTACTTTTTGCGTTTTCTTTTCGAGTACGACAATAGTCTGGATGCAGTCAGTAGGCTAATACTTTCACTTCCGCAACTTTTGCTATCTCAGCACGACGAATTGAGAGTAATGAAGGCAATAGCGCAGCAATTCTGTGCACTTCAGCCACTGCAGCTTCTTCCAGATTCTGCTGAGCGCCGAAGTCAGCGATCAAATCAGGGCATTGGTGCAGTCAGCGTTTGAGACTTTGATGGCGTTGGTTGACCCCGATATAGACTACGTTCTAGGGTTTATTTTGAATGGCGTGTCTTGACCACCACTAAGCCGCCTTTCTCCTTGTCACCAAGCCAATCGTCTGCTTCCAATCGGAATCCCTACAGCTCGTTGCTCATCGTATCACAACCGCTGATTGCCAACTTTCTCCGTGGCTTTTGCCACTTCCCATTTACCTTCTAGCATGTGCCAACACCCGTTTTAATGGAGATGCCTCTCAGACGAATCCGCATCTACTGGAACCAATCTCAAGCCGTAGATCTTGACGTAGCTGATCGGATTGTAGGGACAGTGCCTGCAAAAGTGTGTATTGGCGGTGATAGAGCAGCACACCGACGTGGCCAATGATGGTCAGCGCCATGGTGTGTGTCACGGATACAATTCTGCTTGCAAGCCCTTTCCCTTTGGCTGTGCAATGTGGCCCCTCCTGTTGCCATGGCGTAGAGAACTCACAGTCCTTCAACTGCTCATCAAGGGAGCAGGGGAACCAATCTTTTTTTTCAAGGTCAAGCCTGCGCTGAGTGGTCTCCAGATAACTGACAATCTAGATGGTTCTACTGACATGTCGTGAGAGATTGCTACAAGGCGAAGCCGCCACTCCGGATGCTGACAAGCTCCGCGATAGAAGCGAGCTCGACAATCTGGTCCTGTTCTAAGTGTTCAGCTGTCTTTTAGTCTGCCTTGCACCCATTCTGTGGGGTCGGGGGGAGGCTACACTTGAATTGACGTCACACGATTTGGCCGTGAGAAAGCTGACACGACCTGACGATCGAAACCCCAGTTTCCAGCCTTTGGATCTGCCACATCTACTATATCCACCAACACGTTACTATTTAGGAGGTGAAAGAGGTGAAAGAGCTCTTGGGACCGATTCCAACATGTCTTTCTTAAGGTCCGGGCAACGCGGATGCGCTTGAAGAATGACCAACTGTCCCTCTTGAGGTAGTGCAGCGTCAAGTTTCACAGAGCCTGGTGGCGCAGATTACGCCCGGCACAGGCGATAAAGCTCTGCAAGGGCTGATTGATCTCGACGCTTGTGCTGACTATGGTCCAGTTTTGTCGGTCGTAGCGACTCTGCCTGCTTGACATCCGAAGTCTTCTGTCTGCGTGCTTTGCATGTTGAAACCCCAGATAAATGTTGAAGAGATAACAACGAACCAAGGACCAGTCATTACTGGAAGATCATGCTGAAGTTCTTCACTTTGTTGGTGGCACTTCCAATCTCCTCTTGCAGCCAGACTGTTTTTGGCGGACTAGTGAGTCACTGTATGAAGCTGCTTTGGCCATGATAAAGCTACGACGTGGCCTCCTCAAAATCCATGTGTATGCCACTCAAAATGCCAAAATCACATCGGCGCAGCTATAAAATCCCCTCTGGCACCACCGACACTAGCTTCTTCTGCTTTCTGTACTGACGTCAAGCTGAATGAGCGCTTCCTCGACTGCCCCCTTGTCTCGATTTTTGTTATCAGAACACTTCTCTCAACCCAACTTCCTTCAAATTGGTCTTCACAAACTTTTTTGCCCAGAGTTTCATGGAATGTTTTAGGCTGTTGTGAAAGTCTTCCGAGTTTGGAGCTCTTGGAAGGTCATTCTCGGGCAACCTTGGCCATGACGACAAGGCCGCCTGGCTTCCGTTGAGGTCAATCGAGCTTGCCACCGAGCCAATCAAAGAAAACGTCACCTTCGACCGTTCATCAAGAGTGCCGTAAGGAAACATGGAATTGGCCAGTCCAATAGGGCAAAGTCTGAAATGACTCTTGTGGAACCTGACTGCCGAGCAGTCAGTATATCACTGGGTATGAACCTTATTGTGCGAAGCGAAGGCAAGATCGGCGTCAAAAGATCTACGTCACTGTCTTCGCACCACTCTGCTCCAGTGTGGGACTTCAAGGAGCGGTAGAATCTTCTGCACTGCGCTTGAGGACCTGGAAAACAGAACGTACGTAATGAAAGGCGGTTCTGATTGCAAGCTCAAAACGGGCGTCAAGGCGGCTGTTGATGTTCAAGACACTTCCGACTGCCTTTGAATGATACAGCAACAATCCTTACCTGGGCCGACTTGCTCGTCACCAATATATACCGACATTTGTTCCGCTTGTCGTGTTTATGCATTGTCTGCCCAGTACTCTGCAAGCTCGGTTTGAATTACGTGGGCTTTGCTCCACGTCAGCCATTTGCACAGGTCAGGTTGCACCAGTCAGGATTTGTCACTTTGTTCTCGAGAGGAGGTCCCATCCAAACCGAGGGACGTTGCGGTCGTTCAAATACGACAATGTTGCATCCCCTTACCCACAACAGTTGATCTGCTCTTTTTCGGCATGCAGACTACCGTCAATATAACGAGAAACAAATCCGCGTTGGTCGTGATAAAACAGCACGGCTGAGGTGGCCACTCAGCCTTCCCTCTATGAACCACATCTAAAATCTAATGTGCTACTGTGCTGTTCCTCTCCTGAATCGGCCCACTTTTGTGCAGACAAATGAAGTTAACGGTGCGGCCGTTTTCTGCTCTGTTGTTGGTGCAATAAAAAGCAGATCCGTTGACAAGAGCATACAGAGGACTCACGCTTCCCTTGTATGTAATGCGAAACCTGTTAGTTCCACTTTCTGTCCACGAGGCTGGAAGCGACCGTCGTAAGGGGTCGGTAAGCGAGGACTCAACCGCGTTAAAACGGGCTCGTCAAGAAACTTCGTGGAGCTCTGGTAGCGACTTTTGAAGCCGGACGTGCCTGGGTGTCTACCTCTGACCGGCCCCCTTGAGCCGCGAAGACCCCGCCTTTGCTGTCGCAGGTGCTCTATGATGCCGGTGGTTGTGATTTTGATAACCTGCTGAGGAAGAAGCACCTGGGAGCAGGTCCTCGGCTCCTTTGCCTTTCCGTCTGGTAGGTTATCCTTTTGGAAGACTTTGA
This sequence comes from Klebsormidium nitens, assembly GCA_000708835.1. Classification (NCBI taxonomy): domain Eukaryota; kingdom Viridiplantae; phylum Streptophyta; class Klebsormidiophyceae; order Klebsormidiales; family Klebsormidiaceae; genus Klebsormidium; species Klebsormidium nitens. Next base: position 50,732 of record DF237301.1, read on the forward strand.
TTCTGGCCATGACAACTCTTTTGCCTGTCCTGACGGAGGCAATGAACATTGACGACCAGATTTGAGCCACACTGTATGTTCAAACGTCCCTTTCCAAGCTGCCAGTGTTTGCTCTTATCCTGGTCTGGATACTGTTCACACCTGCAAAACTACTGATTTGCGTTGAGTAAGTGACCAGAACACAAGGGCTATGATGTCACCTTGGAGAGGTCAGGCAGAATGGTGCAAACCTTTGATGCCGAGTCGCGTCGACTGTTCTTGGCAGAGCCATCTAGAGGAGTCTACCATCGCTCACCTTTCAAGTTGTGTTGCAGCGGAAGCATCCCTTGTTCTCATTTCGCGAGATAGCTCCCGTACCGGTCTTCACCAGTACGTTAAGCCTTCACTTGGAATGTGATTTAAGTTATTCTGAATGTCCAACATTCAGGGATGAGAGGCTGATGGACCAAAGCTACCGCACGTGACACCAAATGCTATTGCCTGTAAGCGCTGAGCTCTCGACTTCTATGCTCACTTTGATCAGAATCGTTCAAATCTCAAGGCACGCTCGAACTCAAGACCCAAAGAACTTGTGAGCTCCGGCAAACGAAGCTAAATTTTGGTCTGTCAGTGAAACTTGGACACCTCTGAAATAGGTCGGGGTTCGAGCGTGGATCCTGCAGCTTCTTGCGATCCAATTGCCGCGTGTTTTCTTGACCCATCGAGCTGGTCTGGTTTGGTTTGATGAGCAATTTTGTTTCGACAGTTGAAGTAAGCCACGTTTGCATGACGGTAAAGTCGACACTTCGCAATGCGTTTCGGCCGTGACAAATCGTAAGCGCTCACGTTGGCCTTTCCTGGCCACTGTTGAGCTCGTCTATGAGCCATTTCCGGCCTTTCTTTGATCTGGTTGGTACGAACTTTTTTTATCGGGTGTCCACAAGCAACACGACCTTTGTTGCTCTGACGATGATGGTGCTTCGTGAGCTCTTTGATCGTCCTCTGCCGAGATTGGACTCAGAGTTCGGATTGAAATTCTCGCGACGTCACATGTCCTTTGTCCATCACTTTTGCGCTGCCGTTTGCTTTTCACGGCGCGGTAGGTTTTTGTAGAGGCGATCTGGAGATATGTTTTCGATCCTCCAATGGCTGTGTACCAGCAGCCCTTATAGGCTGAAATCTTGAAATCTTGATGAACGAGTAGGCGTCGCTTTTCTTAAGAAGCCAACCCAACGTGCTACCGGCTCGTCTTTTTCAACCTCAGATGCTCATGGCTCATTACCCCGCTTTACTGGTCGGATTCTGTTGAACGATGACAAGGGCTTTGCCAATACGTCATTTTAAAGACACGTCGCCATGGCATGCCTTGGTACTGTCAACCGTTGATCTAAAGGTCGTTCAAATCACGACTGGTTTTTGCATCCTTGAGAAGCGGCCGCCGGGTCCTTGAATTGGTAATGACATAGCACATGCCGGGCATGCTAGGGGCCAAGATTTGGTTCAGAGCCAGTAGTGATGCCAGTTCAGAGATTCTCGGACGAGGCCTGGTTTGAAGGGCGGTGTGGTCCCGCGTAGGGAGACTGAATCCGTCGAGCGCATGGTGAACGACAAGAGTGGCACTCTTTCAATTATCCAAGGCGATGATGGTAGGCGATGATGGCTACCGTTACTGACCACCTGAGGTCACAAAGAGGGATCTTACGGATGCCAGAATTCTTATCCTTTTTGAAATAGCATGTTTGCGACTTCCAAAACAAATCGAGGGCCATGTAGTACAGGTCCATCTGAGACGTGGCACTGCGGTCACCTCGCGTTTCCGAAATGATGAACTGGTGATCCTTGGTAGATTTGCATCACTCCGAAAGACGTGCAAACGTGATGTTGAGCTTCTGAGGAAGCGCCCCCTCGGGCCTCCAGCGAGTGCCGTTCTGCTTCAGACTTCTACTTCTGCCAGGCTGTTTTTGTGACGGCGTGCTCAGTAACAGCTGGCAATAAAGACAGCTCCTGATAGGCCTTCCTCGGGCCAGCACAAGTTGCAGATGGCCACGTCGCCGATTCGTTTCTCTTAAGCCGAGAACGGGGTTGTTCAACGAGCGCTCAGCCTACCGAATGCGTCATATCAGTCGTCGGTTATGAAACCTGGACACGAATGGGCAACAGGGCGGCACAGCGGTTGCTACACGTTGCGGTGGTGCTGAGCATCTTTCGAACTGCCCCTCGCTTTTGTCCTGGAAGAATCTACTGGGTGGACACTTCTCCGTTATTTTGGGTCGGAGTGCGTTGTTTGGAAAAAGTCGGGGGCTGTTTTAGGCAATGAAATCGCTCAGCCATGATCGTGTTTGCGTGGTTCTGAAAGCCGTTGCGTTTAAAATCAACAGCATGGCTAAATAGAGTTGTCAAACAAGTTTCTAGCACCCTGTTCCTATAACAGAACGGTCCAGATTCAACGTCCTACTCCTGGACAATTGTCAAAGGAAAGAGGCATTGCGTTCCGAGATTATGTGCCTGACTGATGACATCCAAACGGAACTTTTTCCTTAAGCCTTCGTTTTTCTTACTATTTCATTCTGCAAGTGCTTATCCCAGCGACATGGTCCCCATATCACGGTCGATTGGACAGAAAGGGAAGCGTTTGTTTGTATATGTTAAGTCTGAAAACAATCCTTTAACCAAATGCCTGCATTCTTAACATCCTGTTCCTGGTGCTAATAAACGGACTTCAAAATAGACTCCCTTAGGGCAGAGGCCCCCTCTGTTAACATGGCTTCCCTCCGTCTTTATTTAGGCTGAACCACTGATTAATTCTCTCTCCTCTATTGCAGCAAGCTGAGCAGTTTGTCGCTGGCCCCAATGGCCGCCAAGTGTCGCGCCCTGAGCACGCTGGTCCTGGCGGGTGCCGTCGTTTCATTGGACGGTCTCATGGCGCTGTCCGAACTGAAGAACCTGTCTAGACTGGACCTCTCCTACACAGAGATTGAGAGCCTCGAGCCAATCTTCTCTGCGTGCACGCAGCTGAAGGTGGGTGTCGTCTTGGTTAGGCTTTTAGGGTCAGGCTATAAGTCCTTGTCTCAACTCTGGCAGATTATCAACCCTTGCGATGGCTTGAGGGAAGGCGAGCGCTTCATTGCCTGCCTAGAACCTGTTTGTAGTCTCGTCAGTGGGCTTGTTCATCTCGGAGGGTTTGAGTAGGATCTGCTGATTTTATCAGGTCAATGACGTGCTCGGTTCAGGACTCTTGAGCTTGCATATCTCTTGCGTACTTACGAGGGTCGTTTGCGAAGTAGACGAGTTTCATTGTGTGCTTCGTGGCCTGCTTCGAGCATCTTTGAGAGCTTTTTGGAGGGGCAATGGCGCATTCACATAAGGTGCTGAATTGTCAGCCCGAAAATCTGGTGCTTGCCCACAACAAGTCAGCCAAAGCTCCTTATACTGGCTCTCCTCGACCTTCTCCGACGAAAGTGAGACATGTTTTGAATGTGATTTGACATGTCCTTTGAAATGCAGGCTCTCCTCCTATCGGCCTGCAAGCGCCTCCCCGACGCTGCGTTGACGCCCCTCCACTTCGGCCTTCGCCTACCGCTTCTTGAGGAGCTCGACGTCTCCTATTGCAACCTGAGCGCCGGAGCAGTGGGCGAGCTTTTGGCTCGGGCGCCCCACATTGCCCGGTTCAGCTTCAACGGCTGTTCCAAGCTGGACGACTCCATCTGGGACCGGCTGGCCGAGCCGCCGGAGGGATCCCCCAAGCAGAGAGACGAGCGCCCAGGGAATTGCTTCGAGCAAAGAGACCAGCGCTCTGGGGAATCCCCCGAGCAAGGAGACGAGCGCCCAGGAGGACCCCCCGAGCAGAGAGACGAGCACCCGGGGGTTGCTACCGGGCAGCAGCAGGGTGGGTTGGAGCACCCGAGGGACGGGAGCAAAAAAATCGCGAGCGAACCCCTGACGTGCCCCCCGGCACCGAGGGTCCTGGGGGATCCCTCGGAGGAAAGCCCCGGGCGCTCTGAGGGATTATTCGTCGGGGTGATGGGCAGCCCGGGCAAAGTGGCCAAGCGCCTGAGGGAGGTGAACCTGGGCGACGGGAACGGAGGTAGGGGCGAGGTTAGGCAGCGCAAGCTGACCACGCAGGAGATGACGTCATTCGAGAACACGTTGGTCAGGCACCCGTTCACACTGGACGAAGGGGCGGGGAAGCGCCCGGTAGAAAGGATGACGGCGCTCGAGAGCCCCGGGGGGGAGAAAGCGGAGGGAGCAGAAAAACCTAGCGTTGCTGCGACGGACCTTTCGGCAGTGGCGCAGGATTCCACTGTTTCACACTCGCGCTTCCTTGGACCTTCCGCAGAGATCCCCGAGATCCCCGTTGCAGAAGCTCAGGTTGAAGAACTTCAAAGCAGAGAGTCCCAAAGCGACGAACTTCAAAGTGATGAGCCCCAGATTGGCGGAGACCCAATGGAGTTCGAGCACCCGCGTCGCATGCTGACGTCACTCAGCCTGGTGGGCTGCAACGGGCTGCGCTCGGTGCGGCTAGAGACGTGCCCCGAGCTGACGGATTTGAACGCGTCGCTCTGCGGAAACGTACGGCAGGCGCGGGTGACGTGTCCGAAGCTCGTGCAGCTGAACCTGAGCCAGTGCGGACGGCTGACGGCTGCGGCGGTCCAGTGTTCGACTCTGCGGACGCTGAATATACAGGTAAGGGAGTGGCTTATTGTAACACTCGGTGACGGTGTGCCGCTGAAAGAGAGGCAGTCGAGCAAAAGGACAGATCGCTGGAAAGAAACTTGGTACTTAAGGACCGTACGGAGCGCTGTGATGGTGCCATGTCTCTTCGTGTGCGCACAGGAGCACATGCTGCCTTGCTTGATATTTCTGGTTGGGAATTGAAGATCTGGGGGCCAATAAATTGTGCGCATCATTGCATCGTTGTTGCAACATTTATGAATCACAGGATAAATTTGGAAAGAAGGGGATGAGAAGCCTACTCCTTCGGCGGCTGAGCAGGAATTCTCGTAAAAGTATCCAATCTGGCATTCTTATCTGGGACAACAAGCAATTGTTGCGCCGGTTTTTGTGTCTCCAGCGAAGGCTAATATCCGATCGATTCAATTTGCGCACTGAAGAAAGTCTGCTAGAGTATCTCAACCTCAATGAGGTCCACTACAAGGCGCCGAAGACATTCCCTCGTCTCGGGTAAGTACGTAAGATTCTCACTGACTGTCCACACATATCTTTTGCAGGGTTGCCAGCTGGACGACTCCGAGGTTCTGGGCATGGCCCGCGGGTGCCCGGCGCTCGAGACCTTGGACGTCCGTTCTTGTGTCCGAATGCGTTCGGACGACACGGTCAGGACCGTCCGAGAACTGTGCCCGGGCATCAGGCGGCTTCACTGCGACGCCCACTGACCGGGGCGTTCTGCCCTTAGGAGGACTGGGGCAGAAGAGTAACAGGCCGGAAAATGGGGGTGCGATGGCTGTGCTCATTGAGCGCAGACTTACCAGGGAGAATACTGGTCTGGACCGGTGGTGTCTGACATTGTCGGAATTGATTGTTTGGGGGGGTGGGCAAGGGGAATGAATAGAGCTCTCAGCAGCTTTAAGAAAGATTCTGAAACATCAAACATTTGAAAAGTAAAGCTCGGTACTAAGAGATGTTGTATGTGGGCGACGATTGAAGATTGTTAGAAATAAGTAAGGTGACTCCCTATGGAGGTTTAGAGGTGGTGGGTTTCGACGCAACAAAGGACAGAGTCCGGTGCTAGGCAACCAAAGGCCCGAGAAGCGCGTAGTATTCGCAAAAAGCGGCCATAGTAAGAGGGTTTGCGAAGTTGTTGCACCAGCCTTTGCTTGAGGGCATTGGCTCATATGGACGTTGTCGAAGGAAAGCATCTGCATGTGACAGCCATCAGTGCCGGCAAAGACTTCTTGCTCGGCCAGATGTAGCGCAAGTACGTAATGCCATGTAGACCGTGCATCTTGGGGTTGATTGGGATTTGGGAACTGGTCTTAGGAATTGGCGCCCTTGATAACTATAACGTGACAAGAAGTTGCTGAAATCGAATTGAAGTCGGTGTGGATTGGATATTCTTTTCGTTTAGTCCCCATTCATCGGTGTGATGAAAGCCGATCTCGATGGCCGTCCGAGACTCATCACGTGCATGGCCCGTACCCACAATGATTGGATCAGAAGGAGACGTTTTTAAGCTCGTGGGTGCATTATAAGAAGCTTTCATGCGGCATTCCGCTTTCTTGAACTTGTCCCCGCGAGCAATCATGTACGTAAGCCAAGGTCGATAGAAAAAGATTCGTTTTGCAGCTAACTGGAGCCCCCTCGAATTTGAGGTATGTCAGTGCCCCACTTCCTCTCAGCACCAGAGCTTTATATTGAGCCAGCGCCCTTGTCCAGTCAAAGACAAAGACCGGAAACATCCTGCCAGATATATCTTCTGGATTGCCGTGCAAGATCCGAATTGTGGAGCCTGAGCTGGTCCTTGACTCATGCAGCTTCGGCCGAACGCGTGAAGTTGAGTAGACCAGTTTGATGAACCAAATCGTTATCCGATGGCATGATCGAACAGACTCACCAATTGTATCGTGGCGCCTTGGTATCATAGAGAGAACTCATCGCTAGCTCGGGATCGATCGATCGAGTGCCTGATCGACGAGCCTGTTGCAAAGTGAGCACCATGAAATGGGCCTTGCTTCTCTAAATTGCGTGTGTACAAATATATTGCTGATTCTCTATGTACTCGTAAGACCAACCACTCATTGCCAGGCAGGTGCGAGTTTAAGTTTGCTATCTTGATCCATTGGTGCAAGTTTGAGAGTTGATATCTTGATGTCTGTCCTTCCACGAAACTTTCGAACTTGCACCGAGAGGTGCTAGACATCGATGGGCTGTTTTCCACACGCGTCGATCCCAAGAGGAGCGAGCTTCTTATCTAGGCTGGAAGACGAGGCAGGTCGGAAGAAGAGGAGACTCAATTCGAAGCTAGCCCGTATAATATTAAGGTCGAACTTCCCTTATTCGCAGAATCAAAACCCTATTACCCGTGGAACGGAAATGTGAAGACGTCTTCACGCATATCTCATGCTTCGCTCCATCTTTTTGAGATCCGTCTTTTGCACATGAAAGGATACATCAAAAGGTACCTCGTAAGGCTTAGTCGGCAAAAACCAATAGCTCTAAGTACCTGCCATGACGTGGCCAAAACATGCGTTTCTGGGCGTTTTCGAGCAGGCACCGAGAACGCG